>JANEYF010002732.1:0-167335 GCA_029963845.1 Rhamnusium bicolor | reverse complement strand
TAGTTGTATATCAGAACATATTTTGGAACCCCTTTGTGGCCTCCTTTCACTCCTGTAATATTATTGATTGTCTCCCAACCACTTAGATGTAATATTTTTTTTGTTGGTTATACGATTTACACGTGTATTTTAAAAATATCAGTACAATTACAACTATCGATTTTAAGAAAAAAATATGTTAGTACCAGTTATAAGACATCTGTGTGATGACACTCCGCCATTTTCATTTCCTAAAAGTATACAGGGTGGTCAAAGAGGATTTTTTAAATTTACAACTTTGTGAGCTGAATTTTCTCAATTTTTTTCAAATGGAAAACCCTGTATATTTTTGGACGATGTGATGTAGGATTGAAAAATGAATATTTTTCATACATACATTCCTATGGTTATTTGTGACCATTTTCAAATTATTTTAAACTTGTAGCTTAACCGTTATTGAAGTAGACTGATTAAGTTTTGGCCGCAACTTGTTGAGGATAAACATTTCCATTTCGGAACTCTTCTCAAAAGTATTACTTAGTAGAATGTTTTCTTAACAACCTTTTTTTTTCGTGCGTTAAACACTAATGTTCGCTCTGTTTACAATTTACAGAATATTTTAATTTAGAAAAACATAATATATCCTGCGTCATCAAATAATGTATGATAATGTATTTGATAATACAAAATAATATGTATTTTATATTGTACAAGAAAATGGTAGAAACATTGTTAAAATTTGTTTAAAATATAGGTTAATATATTTGCATATGAAAACGTAACTATGTGGAAAAAATAAAATTTTGGTTAAAAGTTGACCTATAAAAACTAATCCTAATCTATTATTATAGACAAATATTACATCATACTTGCCCATTTCATTTCGTTGAAAGTAATTAAGATTGGCAAAAATATGCGTTTATTTTTGTTTTTTTACGAAAATTTAAAAGACTCAGACATAGCATGATATTCAAAATAGTTTTAAAATTTTGCTATTGTTCTGAAGACTCATAATAATATCAATTTTTAGTTGTTGATTTTTGTTGTAATTAAATTTTGTAACCAGAAGGTATTCATTCGTCTTTTATTAGCTCTACAAATCTAGATTTGTTTTGGCCTGCTTCACAAAATGTCATTTAATGTCTTCCCCAGTTTCTAATTCCCATCTCTCCCAAGTCCTCTCTCACATCATGTAACTTTTTAGGTCTTCCCCTAGCTCATACATCCTGGCACTTCCACTGCAATACTCTTTTCGTCCAAGCTTCGTCACATGCCCTAACCATCCTTTGTATTTCTATGTGTCAAATGACCAGAGATTCTGACAATGGAAAGGAATAGAATAAAAATAGAATAAAAATTTATTCATGGTTTACACATTGCATTTTGTTTACATATATAAAAGTACATCACAGGTGCCCTTAATATAAGGATTTCATGTTTTATTTTGAAAATATAAAGCTATTCCTCATACGAAGAGAAGCGTTTTGACTTTGTTTTAGAAATTATATATCTTGTTTTAACTCAGCAATTTACGTGCCATATATAAATATGACTTCTGTGTTTTTGTTAGTCTTGTCTTAGGGGAGTCTCAGATTATTATTGTCTTGAGTATTGTAATGGTGTATTTCAACGTGCTTTAATACATTGCAGTTAATAGCTTTCTTCATATACAATAAACATTTTTTGGCCCTGTAATGGGCTGGAACCTTTTGATGCAAAGATAACACTGACGTAGTTTTCCACGAAACACCAAAACACTAATACTGCACTCGACGCGCATTTCGCAAACCAATGTGGCATCATCTGGAGAGGTTAATCATCTCTCAACTCTCAACTCCAGTTTTAATCATCTCCAGATGATGCCAACTTGGTTAACGAAACGTGCGTCGAGTGCAGCATATAGTGTTTTGGTACTTCGTGGAAAACTACGTCATTATTATACAATAAACAATCCCACATATATTAGTGCATATTAATAGGGCAATGTCTAATTTTAATTTTTTAAACTACGGTTTACATATACGATTATCTGTAAAACCTTTTTTTCGTAACATAAAAAAATTTTGTGCGATGACAGGTTCCACCCCATGTGATCAAAATCAAATTCAAATTCAAAATTAATTTTATTTAAATTAAACATGAACACCAGCCGGGTATCCGGTCTATTGCCGACCTAGCAACCCCACGTATGGTGACAATGGGGTAATTGTTAGGTCGGGTGGAGGGTCGGTCCGTATAGTTTTAAAACTAGAAACTTTAAAACAATACACCTAAAAAACAAGAACATTTTTAAATTGTATAATAACTTTTGATAGAAATCAACGACGCGCGACGCATGCATGTGCCATACATGTAAAACTTTAAAACAATATAAAAATAAAAAGTAAACTGTAAAAGATTTGTGTATATAAATTTTGAATATTGATGGGGTTACGACTAGCCAAGCTGCTGCAGTAAAAATATCGCCTCTAAATAAACCAGAACAGGGGAGCGGGAATGTCTAGCTCCGCTTATTTTTGGGTAGTATATTAATGATATTTTTTATATATAATAATGTGACGCAATTTACTGATGTTGGAATAAATTTTGAAGGGAATTTTGATAACAAAAAGACAAGAAAGGAAAGGAGGAAAAATTCTTTTAATTTTGTTGCCCCTATTATGTGGGCGTGTCCTCCCATTGGATGGAAGGAGTATTATCTAAATAAGTTGTCTGAAAATTGGTAACGTTTGGTATGGTAAGTTCTGTTTTATTCGAAGTGACGAGTAATACTCCCTTATTTGTGTAATGTTAGCTGTTAGTAGACAATGAGATAGTTTAAATTCGGTATCTCTGATATAATCCACTATGGGTACGATGTCGTTGCAAAGTTATCGTAATTTCCTTATAGGTGTATATCTTGTTGTGTTACTTATGAGGGCGAAAGAATTTGTTTTCTAGTACCTGCAATTTGTGTTGTTGCGCTCGCGGAACACGAGGCCGCCGCCGCGCCGCATATATTGGGGCCGGCCTCATTATAATAATTGTGTAAATTATTTTTTTATTATTCCTGTTTAGTTTGCTATTCCTCGCCATCAGAGGGTATAAACTCCTGGACAGGGAATACACAATGCATATGTCATTTTACTATGAATATAGAAAAAAGGATCATCCTGAAATATTCTATAGACAGTGTACTTATTAACTATCTTACAATGTAAATAGAAGTTGACAGACTCTTGGATAGTTCTAGGATATTTGGTAGAAAACTCAAGGATAAGTCTAAATTAATTCCACATAATTTGTTGGGATAACCAGAATTAGCCGTGTTATGCGGGGAAAAATTTTAACTGAGTTTTATTTACGTTTACAGTCAGACTTTCATTCCACTTTTCTACAAGTTTTTCAGAGATTAGTACTTGATTAACTAAATCAGTTTTATATTTATTAGACTGTATTATAAATACATTTTATTTATTTATTTATTATTTATTTTATTTATAGAAGGTTTTAAGAAATTGTCTACTCTACGCATGTTGTTTGTTAGTTTTGTTAGGTCCAAACGAGAATATGCTTCTATTGTTTGGAATCCTAGTTACAATATTAACATAACAGCACTAAAAAAAGTACTAGGAACATTTTTCAAATCTGCAATTTTTATTTTGGAGGGTACATATCCAGTTAGGGGAACACCTCATAAATTATTTTTAAATAAATTTGAAATGAGCAGTCTAATTAGGAGACGAGTGATGCACTCAGTAATTTTTTTTGTACAAAATAATTAATAATGAGATTGACTGTACCTCTATGACCTCACTTATTAAATGTAGAACCCCATAGATTTAGTGCAAGGATAATTAATATAGTTATGTTTCCTACCTCTCGTACAAACATTCTAATTACATCTCCTATGTATCAAATGTGCTTAAATTATAGTAATATCGAGAATAATCTGGATATATATTTAACTATAAAATTGCTGATATAAAAAATATATATTTAATGCATGTTTTAAATAATGACATTATATTCTATTTATTGTGTGATATTTTATTTTAATTTATATTATTCTGTTTGTATACTGTCATATAGTTGTTATATTTTGTGCTATTGCATTATTTCCTCACCCCTCAATGTGATGAAGTTATATTTATATTCGTGAAAAAATTTTTAATTTTTTTATTGCATTTCTGGACGAATCTCGACGAATTATGACGATACACAAAATTTCAGACAGAATAAATTTTCTGTCTGTGTGTCTGTCTATGTGGTTCACGATAGCAGCTACAGTTTTTGTGATAAAGCTTTCAAATTTGGTACACACATTCTAGAGGTCAAGGAAGAGATTGAATTCATAGATGAGCAAAATCGGTTCCAATGTCTAAAAAAAAATATTAGTGACATTCCACCAATGTGACTTTTGAAACGTCAAAATGTGACTTTTTTGAAACGTCAAAAAAATGTGACTTTTTGTAACGTCAAAAATTATTTTTTATGCACCACACGTCGAGTTTTATTACGGTGAGGAAGTTCTGACCCCAAGTAATAATTGGCAGTGGTTTTTTATATATTTTTGTGCGCTATCGTTTACTATTTTGAATTTTTGTGTATATCCGTTGTTTTATTTATTCTGTAACGGGATTTTATCACTCGTTGGATAAATTATTGTAAATAAATAAATAAATAAATATCGTCTGCATAACCTACGGGGTAAGTATTTAAACTAAAATTCAACACCATGTCACTGACATATATAATAAACAAAACTAGATCTAACATCGAGCTCTGCCCGTGTTTAACCGATTTAAAATTTGGAACTTCGGGATCCCATTTAACATTAGCTTGTCTATTCTATAGATAAGATCTAAATATATTGAAGGAGCCGCCTCTGATGCCATAATATTTTAATTTATCAATTAGTGTATCGTGTTTTACGGTGTCAAATGCACGGAGAGATCATACAATTTTACAGTACAAAATTGCTGACTTTCAAAAGCCTCAAAAATATTTTCATAAGTCTGACATAGAGCACAGACTGTAGATTTGCCAGATCTACACATATCCACATTAATGATTACATAAAATATGATTTTTTTTAAATAGTGTATTAACCTATTCCTTAGCATAATTTCAAAAATGTTTGCTAAAATACGACTTATTGATGTGGGTCTGAAACTGGTCGTCTCACTACTTCTCCTTTTTTGTACACTGATAAGATTTGTGAGAAATTAAATATTTCATGGAAGGTTTCACATAGGAAGCCAGAATTTATTAAGTGTGTCACCGGTTCCAGAAGATAATCACCTATTAATTTTATATATTCCTATTTAGATTATAGACATCTTTTGCCTATGAAGTTTTTAAGTTTTTAATAATATCATAAATATCATACTTACTTTCATTGTTAGATTATAAGAAAAATTGACAACTAAAATTCTATATTAATATAATCTTTATAATAGTAATAATAATAGCAAAATCTTAAAATCACTTTAAATATCATACTATGTTGAATTTCTTATATAGTTGTAAAAAACCGAAAATAAATGGCTACTTCTAATCAATCAGCGATATCCCAACATAAACGATCATGTGTGCAGAAAATAAATTATTTCGACCCATGTATTAACCATCTTCTCCATTACGTAAAATTTCCTATTAACGTAGGATAATGCAAGACAGAAAGATATAATTGATGGCTTTATTATTACTATGTAAATTCTAATTATCTAACCTTCGTCCTCTCTTAAGATCATCTCTTTGTGGAAATTTGTCATCTAAGTGAGGTCTGATCTCAAAGGAGGAATGTACTCGTATTTACTTGAGACCATAGAGATAATATGAACCAGATTTATTAAACAATATTATGTTTCTTTTTATTTTCATATGTAATACCACAAGAGATTTCGATTTTATTGGATAAATTTTTATTTACATGAAAACTTGGTTGCCACGACAATATAACGAAAACAAACTATGCGTCCTACAAAACACGAGATGTAGGTTGAGTGTTTTTCGCAGTTTGCTTGAATTATACTGTCAAAATTACAACAAAGTTTAAGTGTAAATAAAAATTATCCTATTCAAAATAGAAGACTCAAGCAGTATTTGGTATGACAAATCCTCGACTATGTAATAATATAGATAATGAATCAATAACAAATTTATTTGTTAATAGTACAATTATTAAAAATAAATAAATGACATTAGTTAAAAGTTGATTTTTTACAAAGAACAATAGCATTTTTATGATTGCCATAGTAAAAGTAAATAAAAATTTTCGCTTGTAACATCATAAGAGAGTGAAAATAAATTTAAAATAATTCGACATATTTTGGAAAACTTGTTGCCTTGCAATAGACACGAGAGTCCGTAGAGCTCGATTGAGAAAGAAACTGAAGAATTATTTTCTAATTAGTTATTCTCATTCTCGAGTGGGTACTCACTCGAAAAATTATTTTTTATTTTTCAAATGAAAAGTACAGCCTTTTAACGCAATTTTTTTGCATTAACTCAATTTGAAATAAATAGAGATAGTTTATAGTGTATCAAAATTAAAATGTGTTGAAATTTTGAAAATGAAAAATACAATTACTGTAAAAATGTTTTGTCCGTAACTGGTGAGTTTTCTTTTCATTGCAAAATGTTAGGAATTTTTCCATATCGTATTATTTCCAATCGTAGTATTTTTACATGCATTTCTTTAATTTTTATGATAATTTCTTCCACTGACGCTGAACCAAATCGTTTTTGGTTCATTTTTTCACATTTAATACAAAACTGATGACAGATGTCAAAATCAGAAACACGTCGATGTACAAAAGAAAATACTATAAAATATTCTCACTATAATATAATAATATGGTTGGAAATAAATAAAAAATGTTAAAATATCCAACCAAATGGAAAAGTATTAACCCCTACTGTAATTTAAAAAACATTTGAGGAGAAATCTGTTGTATAGAAACAAATATTATATAGAAAAAAAACACAAATTACAAGTGAGTTGTAATAAAATAATTTATTAAAAAACCAGATAAACTTATTAATTTTATAAACTGACATATCTTTAGTACGCATCAGTAATCAATAGTTGACACCAAAGCCAGTAAATTTCAGGAATCTATTTAATTATTGGTTCAATCCGGAAGAATTTCTTAATTATCAACTTCCTTTCAGCGACTCTGCTTCGTACCTTTCCAACGTTGATGTCATTATTTCACTTTTCTATTGTTGAATATAAAACCTCTAACGTCCTAATGTCTTGTGACTGAGACTGGAAGTCGACTCGACTACGAATATGCAATATTCATTAATTCGAAACAGACAGCTTTCATTTTCAATACTCTCCTTTGCCACGCTATTTCACTTAAAATGTACTTTTTGCACTTTCCCATGTTCCACTTCAATGTAAATTTATTTTGGTTACCAATATTTTTGTTTTTTCTTTCTAAAAGTAAATATAGATACACAGATATATTTTATTAATTCTGTATGCCAGTTACAACAACCGGATAGAATAGGTCAAGGATAATAAACTACAAATTAGAAACATACCAGAATGTAACAAAAACAACAAAAATATAAACAATTAAAATATTAGTAAGAAGCTATGGGCAGAGCAGCGTAAGTAAACCAAATTTTAAAAAATAAAATATTGAGGAAATAAAAGTTTAATATTATTGATTTAAATTTATAATTCATCCAGAGTAAATGCAGGTACTAAATAAAAATTTCAGTAAATTTGTTTTGAATTATGTCATTCTGTTAACCTATTTAATGTCAAAAGACAATTTGTTATACAGGGTGGTCCTTAAGTAAGTTAAAAAAATGTAGGATTTCATTCCTCGGCTTATTTTGAGATGAAATGTTCATATGAACAATATACTCAACGGCTTTGTAAACGATGGGAAAAAATGTTTTTTCAAAAATATCGAAAACGATTGAGGATGCTTTACTGAAACTTGGTGTAGATTAGTAACGCATAAGGGGGGCATTGTTTGGTAAAAATTGCACTGAGAGAATGATTTAATTGGGAGAAATAAATTTTATTTCGACCAAATAAATGATTTCTTTGTGTTTGGCGAACTAAACATTTAATTGGGAGAATTAAGGCATTTATTTGATTAAAAGCCGAATATTTAATATCAATTAAATCAAAATACTTATTTGTAAGAAATATTGGTTTTTGAGCATTAAATATTTATTTCTCAGGAATAAGACATTTTACAGAAAATTGCGTGGATTTATTGTTGATGAATACATTAATTTCAGGAAAATTAATTCCGTTTTTAATTTATTTATAGTGAACAAATATTTATTTCTCAAAAACAATGAAAATTTCGTATATTCATTAATATTAAATAAATTGTTAATTTTTGTTAATAACGCTGTTTAATTTATTTATAATAAAAAAACTATTTCTCCTCGCACCTGCTTTGGGTATCCACCATCTTATAAACTATTTAAAGAATTTGTTTAAAAATCTCTGCGCCAAAAAGGATTAGTCATAGGTTGGTTTTTTGGAGAAAAAAATAATCAGAACAATCTTTTTGCTACGCATGGTTTATTTAAAAAAAATATATAAACAATTTATATAGAATAGCGACTTAATACCCAAAGAAGGTTCGAAGACAAATTATACGGATACAACAAATAAATGAATATGGAAAATTAAAAACATTTCTATTCAAAAAAATATATATAAAAATTTTTACTTACCTGGTTTATATTTGCGAAACTAAAATTTGATTTATATTAAAAAATGTATGCCTCACGATTTGTCTACAGTGCGATGTATTAAAAAATCAATTTTGCTAAAAATTGTAGTAGATATTTTTTATTTTTTTTACAAGTTGTAAAGCATATCGTCGCGTCGGTTCCAACAGAAAAGTCGAAACCGGCAAATTTGCACAATCGATGTTTTGTCATTAAAGCAACGTTATGGTAGGTATATATTTGCAAAATTAAAATGTATCTTATATTAAAAAGTGCATGCTTCACGAATTGTTTATAATAAAACATATTCTAAAAAATGATAGGGTAGATATCATATAATTTTTTATATAATTTGGCGTAGATGTAGGTACATACATAATATATCACTATCAGTATAATCAATTACTCTCATGAAATATAACGTCATCGTGTCTATGGAGATATATAGATACGATGACGTTAAAAATATATCTATTATGTTAATTCTTCTTCCATAGGTGTTAAGGTATTCATGCTTAATAAAGTTCTAAATTTTTTTAACTAATGTGTCTTATTAGAATCAGTTAAACCTCAAATTTATTATATATAAATCTGGATTTCCATGTCAAATTTTAAGAGAAAATTCAGGAAAATTGTAAATATCAGGAAATGCAGCCATTATAACCACTTAGGTATACCGAGTAAGTTTTGCATTGAATTGATCCCAGGATAATAATGTTTAAAATAAAACATAAACGAACAAGAAAAAAATAATAAAATGAAAATTACTGCGAAATATCTTATAGATTGTATGGTAATAATAATATAAAATAATACAGTCTATAAATAACACCTAGTTAAAAAAATAATCTATTTATTTTTATGCAAGAAAGAAAGTAATAAAAAAGAACATTCTAAACCGATATATTTGAGTACAGATTTTCCTTTTATTCTTTTCTTATTTTGACTGTAATGTGCTTAACTGGAACTTTTCAAAAATACCAAATAAGTGAGTTTATTATTAACTTAGAAATAATAGTAGAAAGTTGAAATAAAGTTTAATTTTCAATTTTCTTTACCGCTTGTTTATTGTAATTTTTAATTGATGTGTCAGGTTAAGGATACAGACAAACACATATCTGTGTTAAAGGTAAACAAAATTAAATACATGAAAAATATTTACACATATTTATTAAAAAAATAACAAAAATAACTTTGAAAAAATTTTCACAACTAAACAGTTTTTGGCTAATATGCTATGATAAACAAATTACCACGTACAAACATTAAAAACTTGCATTTAAAAGTTTCTTTGAGGCTTTCCAGCCCCCATATTCTTCTAATAAACTATACATCTACCGAAAGGGACGCAACACTTAACACAAAGCTTTTAATAAGAGAAAAAGGGAACAATGGCGTCTTGTTGAATCTTGTCGAATGCGCTACCGCGGTTTCGCCGGTAGAGGGCCAACATTTAGTTCTCAGAAACAAATTTATTAATGAGGAATAAATATTTCTTATTAAAATTAAATATTTATTTCCGCTATTAGGGTATAAACTTTAATAGTAAATATTTCTTTCTATGAAATAAATATAATGATGTAATAAATGTGGCAGACACAAATGTGTTTTTCATGAGTAAATTTATTTCTTATAAATGATTATTTAATTACAAAAAATAAATACCAAGAGAATTCCTGAAATAAATCATTTAGTTTTGTCAATTAATCCAATCTTCGAAATATGCTTATTATAACAAAATTTTGAAAAATAATTATTTATCTGAATTAAATATAATACAGAATAATAAATATTTTTTAAATTGAAAAAACTAAGGCTTCTTAATCACTTCAAGCCAGATATTTCCCTCAGTGTATCATTTTTTTGTACCAGGGTAGTGTACGTGAGTACCTACATTATTTTTATATCAGGAAAAAATGGTACGCTACTGAATTTTTGCAGAACTGATACACTGGTCAACACTGATTTTATTGTCGTTTATATTAAGCTGATTAAGTGACTTCATGTCACTGATTCCGCATTTGTTATCAGTTTTGCTATATTGGCTCTAGTTTTTGAGATAACACTTCCCTCGTAAACAATTAGAAAATATAGAAAAAAAATATAATGGTAAAGCGTAGTAAATTCACAAATCAGGTAGTATATTCGCAAAGTTGTCTCAAATTATACAAAACTAAACAAATGAAAACCTAAAAGTATTTATTCCAACAAATAAGATAAAAACAAAATAAACTAATTTATATTAGTGCTCGGTGAAACATCGTTTGCATGATTTTCTTTTAAGGGGGTCTTTAGGACAATCTCATTGGAGACTCCAACAGTAGTCTGTCATCAGATTTATATCCCATCTGCATTGATACCTTTCTTGGAATGGGTTGGGACCTTTGATGCAAAGATAACACTGACGTAGTTTTCCACGAAACACCAAAACACTATACACTGCACTCGACGTGCGTTTCACCAACCAAGTTGGTATCATCTGGAGATGATTAAAACTAACCTTATGCTAACAGTGTACCCTTATTATACCTAAACTATTGTCGCCGTGACCCACTAACCACTAAATCGGGCTATTTGGGATTGTCACTTTGTCACTATTTATACTAAGCTTTCAAATGCATCCAGCTGTCTAGTATTTGTTACGTTCCTAGTTAATCTTGAATTGTTAATATCTATTTCATGGTTCTTTTCAAACGCATGTTGGACAACACTAGACTTATCTGTTCTACCATATTTGAGGTGGGCCATGTGCTCCTTGATCTGGTTTGAATTGATGGCCTAGTTTGTCCAACATACTTTTGATTAAAGTACCAAAAATCATTTTCATCAATGATGTTAGTTGCATAAGCTAAACTTCTTAAATGTCCCCAGAAGAAGTAATCAATGGGGTTCAAATCAGGTGTGCAGACAGGTCAGTTGTGAGCATCATTTCTTCCTATCCACCTGTCTCCCAACGTGTGATGTAAATATTAAACTACCATACGACTTGAATGCGCGGGTGCGCCTTCATGCAAATGCCACATATTTAAACGTGTTGCTTAGGGAACATCTTTTAACAGTTCTTATAAATTATTTACAAGAAAATTTAAATACACTTGCCCAGTTAGACTTTGTGATAAAATACATTGGCCAATAAGGAAATCATCAATTATGCCAACCCAGACGTTAATAGAGAATCTATGCTGAGTGTTTCGTTGAATTATACAATGTGGATTTTCGTCGATACAAATATGTGAGTTGTGAAAATTCCACAGTTGATTCCTACTCAACGTTGCCTCGTTTGAAGATAGTATATTGTACGTAAATTTACTAATAACTAACTAATAAAACAACTACAGAAATTTTCGCTAGGCAAAAAATCAGCAGCCAGCAGTTGCTGAACCCTCTGAATATGGTATGGGTGTAACAATTGTTCTCTTAATATATTGTGGACTTTTCCAATTAATATTCTGAAATGCGGGACAAACTTTTGGATACTTAATGACCGATTTTCCTCTACAGCATGCAAAAGATGCTCTTCTGTTTCTGGTGCAATCCGTTGCCTTCTCCCGCGATTAGCACATTTGGGAGCAATGTTGTCATTTCTAGTAAACGCCTATCAGCCTCTACGAAAGCATTTCTTGAAGGTAGCCGCCTTGCTGGAAATCCTCGCTCTTACCGGGTTACATCATGATTCACCATAAATTAATATCATATCGTGGTACCCTCTTAAAGAAATCCCTGCCATCTTGAAATGAAAGAGAAATTCCACCAGCAATAAAAAAGGAACAAAATTGAATGTATTTAAATACAACCCGAATTAACAAATTTTGATGACAAATATCATATAATTGACATTGATTGCATTGGGTGCAAAAAATAGTATTAAGCTGATATACAAATAAAAAAGATAATTTGCGGCGAAACGGTACCACATACGAAAAAAATCCTAGAGACGAGTTTTCTTTGCAATTGAAAAATGCATTGAGATATATTATGAATGATCATTGTAGTTCAAACAGTGATAATGTGCACTATGTTTGGTTAACATATCTCTTCTACTTTCGGAGATAAAAAATTTGTATTTTTTTTCTGGATATTTTAACACCCTATATCTTGGAAACTAAGCCCTTGAGACTCCATGTTCACATGAAACTTTTTGTTGCTTAAAATTAATTTTTCTATCATCTTTTAAAAGGTATACCATTTTTTACTGAACACCCTGTATACTGGTTGCAGCTTGCATCCTATGCCGTAATTTGAATTGGTAAACTGAAGAAAAATGCTATTGACTTAGTTACCTACTCACTTTGCTGACTTATATTGTAACCTTGGGCCCACGTTGTAAACATACCAACATTCAAACCGATATTTAAATGCGACGATGCTGTACACTAATTATTTTATTACCAGTTTGTCATTAAAATTACAATTCTTAAATTTAAATGCTCAAATGGTTGTTTAATTTAGAGCACGACGTCGTGCAATATGTCGGCAAACCAAGAGCATTATAAAAAATTGATATTCCAGTAAAGCAATTTAACAGATAATATAATAATATGCCATTCTGATTATTTTCAAAAACTGTTTGTTTGATGTTCAATTGTTTCTTTCTTGACTGCATCGGATTTCTCAAAAAAAAACTACATCACATTAGTTTTTGAACTACAAATTTCTCTTGAAAATTACCGAAAGAATCACGAGTGAAACCTTAGCTGGAATACCTTGTACATACGTCTATGACCTTCGTTAGATATGCCACGCTCTAGTGATTAATTGTTTTCAGTACGTAAACACCGAACTAAAAAATAACATTCATTTTATCAATTTCTAGTGTTCTAATTTCGCCTAATGTTTTCTAATATTTAACCTTCGTTAAGTAAAGAACTTTAGATTTTAACTAATGATTTCAAAACAAGTCAGTTTAGGATCGTTGCAATGGCAAGATAGTTAGATGCATATACATACAAAGTAATTTAAAGCAAAACTTCAAATAACAAATGCTTTGTGTGAGTGTCTCTGCTTCACCCTCTTTCAGCTTTTCATTCTTGTTGTTGATACTGTAAGTTCTTCCCTTTTGAACTTGAAAGGCAGTAAAGATATCGGGATTTAACGATAGAGGGATCGCCCTTTTGCATATCAGGATCTAATTTTCTTTCTACCTATTGCAGTATTAAGAAATAAATTTCTACAGAGATCAATTAAAAGCATAATTAGCAGGCTCGAGACATTTGCTTCAAAAAGTATATTTTTAGATGATTACTAAAATCTCTGATATATCTAAAAAGAATATTCAACAATTAATAATTAGATACACTTATATAAGTCAGTGTTAATATCCAAAATAACACGTATTATTTTCCTCATTATCATTAAAATTTAAAAATAACTGAAAACAATTAAAATAATCCAAAAACAAAAATTAAAAATAAGTCGTATTGTGTTGACACATATCAAAGAATACCCTGGGTCAAATTTATTTAAATTTTAAAATTAAAAACATAATTTTTCTCCTAAAAAGGACAAAAATATATATTTTTGTCAATTATTTATTTTAAGGTGTCTACAGACACGTGTTACGGTTGAATTCATCGTCATGAGAAATAGTTATGTATTTTAAGTATAACAATCAACTAGTATTCTTTTTTTCATTAACTTTATTGATAAATATTACATCACATTTTTCAACTTTACTTCACAAAAATTATTATCTGATATATTTTATCCATTTGCATTAAAATGTCACTTCTCAAGGTTATATCATAGACGTCATGGTTTCTGTTTAACATTTTATCTCTGTGGTCTATCATAGAAATATTCAATTTCTAATTCGTGGTGCTTATAAATCATGCCATCAGTTAAATGTCATTTAATCGAATATTATTGGCAGTGTTCAGTTGTTGTCGGAGTTGCACACCGAGTTGATCTGTTCTCACGTGAGCTCGTCTGTTCTGTATAGACTTGTTCAGTTATAAAGAGCGTTACCTTGTGTGTGAAACGAGTAACTATGGAATAACAAAAGTTTGGACAATAATAGGGTTATTTTCAAAATAATTCCAAACTGTTACTTCTTAGACCGTTTATCTCAGCAAAGTATGTTAGTACATTAATTACATTAATTAAACGCACTTCAGCTATTAGCAATAGGGTCGACAAACTTTATGGATTCTGTAAATAACCAAATCTTACAGACCGTGGTATTTTATGATTCGCCATGCATAAATATTACTTTATATAATTTTCTTATCATTCTAACTTTCCTAATTAATTTTTTACATGTTATAGCTAAATATTGAAACGTGTTTAAATAATTTCAAATTCATTCGAGATGTGACAGACTTTGGTATTTTCTGGATATTTTGGTCATTTCATCACGTGAGAGTATTCACTATTTGATTTCCCTCTCTTCCAAGTTCATCGTTTTAGCGTTTAGACGTACATTTTATTAGTTGTAGCTGGTGAGAGATTAAAATTTTTTAATCCGAATTTATCTTAGTAGATGTTAATCATCGTTGTTTTGGGATTATTTCTTTCACCATTTAAATTGTGCTACTTAGTATCTTGTCAGCTAAATGCTGGATTATTTCTACAACTAAACATGTGTATGGACTTAGATGCCCTATAGGATGGGTAAGTTATTTAAAGTAGGACAATAATTAACAAGTACTTACTTGTGTTTCTTATTAAAATTTTAGGCGGCAGTCACGAGGCTATCACTGGGCTTTTATTTGACTATGACTGGATTTTCACTTGATAACTTGTACTAAGTTTTACTTGGTAAATTATTATTTAGTATAAGATAAGTATTTGGTTCCTTTAGGTTATGACACCTAGGTTATTTGTTCATTTCGTAAATATGGTTTTTATGTAATTTTGTTGTCACGGAAAATGGAATTTTATCAAGTCTTGCCAATGTACAATGTGGAGCTGGAATAAAGTGTTGATTTGTATTTTTTTTTACAAGCGTTGGAAGTCAAGAGCCAATTAATTTCATCGTAAAGTTTTCGTAATGCTGCAGTTTGTTTAATGGAACAATATTAGTCTGGTATTGAAGAAACAAAATTGAACACGTTTTCTTTTATAGAGCCGCTGATGGGCTATGAATTCTTTTACTTTATCGATTTCTCCCTGGCTGGACTATTTATTTCCAATAAATTGGGCGCCACGTGACTTCTTGCCACGAAAATAATTTTGTTTTGCTGCCTTGGTACATGATTGTCGGAATGGAATTTTCTCAAGGTCGAATTTGATTGTGTAGAGAGGCAAGGTAGCCTATTCTTGACCTCTTAGATTTTTTATTTGTCTTTAGGCTACACTGGGCAGAAGTGAGTAGGACTTTAGCAATTCCTCTTCGGTGGTCGTGGCTTGAGGGACTTGCTACTTTCTTAGATTTTGTAGCCGAAAGATTTTAATCACGCGGTTTTTATTTATTAAGGCGTAAAAAAAATTACATGGAGTCCTTGGCAATTTGACTTTTTTCTAGCCTAAAAATAGCTTTAGGAAATACTGACAATATTATTTCAGGTAGTTTTTATGTGGAAACCCTCACAGACGTGCAAAAACGTCTTTTTCCCCCTGTAAATGCTTTTAGAACAATGAATGTTATCGTTTCAAAGTTGCTGAATGACAAAAATTTATTTGAGCAGAATTCCTTACCAAGAGCAAATTTTACCTCCTGAAAATGCTCTTATATTGATGACTGAATTTGAATTATTTTCCATGTGAAAACTAATTTTGGACAGTGTCCATTGCAAAGCTGGAATTTACTAGTGAGAACAGGTGATTTGTGACTTTAAAATTATTTTGACTTCGTTAAGACCAAAAATAAAATCAGACAGGGAGTCCTTCATATAAACGTAAAATTCACAATCACAAAACACTTCACAAAAGACTTCACAACTTTTCTTAATAATGGACAGTTTGTAAAACAAAGAAAATCTTTTATATTAAAATTTTTCTGTCGGATTCGAAATATAATATGTTTGAGCAGTGTATGTATCTTTTTTATGCTGAATGTAATTATGTTGAAATAAAAATAAATTTATTTTCAAACGACTAAGTCAAAAATTATTAAAAATTTTAAATTCATTTTCGATGTTTTGGAAGTAATTTTTGTTTTTTAGAAAATTTTGGCTGTCGATCCTTAAAACTCAAAAAATTTTAATAAATTCTGAAACCTTTCTGGCAGCTTAGTAATCACCTGGGAAACTTAGAACTAGCCAAATTTTGTTGAAAAAAAGAATTTTGTGTCAAGTGAAGCTTTGAATTCGAAATAAGTTAAACTTTCTAAAATAAAACTAGGTTCTATCTTAACATACCCAGCCTTGCGAAAAAAATAATTTTGAAAAATGATTCTATTACCTAAGTATGTAATTTGATTCCTTACCTTGCCCTAGGGGATCTCAGACGATGATATTCTTTTAGCATAAACGATTAATTTTTTATTTTTAGACGACCTACATCCGTAGAAGCATGTTCGGTGTGTTTTAAGTTTAATAGATAAAAAACAGTGTAGATTTTTCGAATAAAATTTGATGACGGAAGAGTCCTCAAGCCAAAATCCATGAATGATAAAAAGCTGTCGAAGAAGTGCTTCTGGTTCTCTGCGGTAAATGTTTGATAATTACATTGTACGTGGTGGAAGCTGTCATCGTTCTTGTAGCTACCAAAAAATAACCCAACCTTGTGCGTAGAGAAATATCTTAGTGCCTCTTTGATGATTTCTGGGGCCCGTGTGAGATATATTCCTGCGAAACAGCCAACGAGGAACTGGCCTAAGGACTCTAGATCAGTTGGTATTTGATAATGGGGTTCACACCCGGTTTTAAGTTAATTTTTGTCGTTTCACTGAGTGACATCCGAACTGTATGAATGCAAAAGGTGGAATTGTCTGTCTTCAAAAAATTTTTATATTTATAGTAGTTGTGTCGTTATCTATTGCGATGTTAACATGATGCCATGTTTTTAAAACTGCGTAGTAAAAATAAAATCCACCTCGCTTGAAAGCTCCTATATGCTTTCAAAAGCTGCACATGGCAGCTACACGGTGTACAAAACTCCAGTTTTACAAGTTTAAGTCTCATATAAACAAATCTAGTGGTTAATGAGGCACTGTGGAAACAACAATTGTTGTCTGAAATTGTTACTATTATTTTGTCTTAAACTATTTTACTTTGATATTAATTGTTGTTTATTTAATTAACTTTGTAAAATTATTTTTTTAGATGTGTGCTACTAGCATCATTTAAAATTCGTATGAAATCGAGCATTTACTATTTTAAATGACTTTGGTCACTAATGAATATTTGCCTCTGTCGTCTAATAATACTGAAAAGCAGTAAAATCGTTCAAACTGATTTGTACTTATTCCTTATAAGTTTTGGCTATTTTTACGTTTGTAAGTACACCGCTACGTCTGCCATCGCGCCTTTGCCGCAAAGCTGTTTTTTGACGAAAATTAATTTCACTATTTTAGCTTTTAAAAATCGGAGAATTGAGATAAAAACGTTTAGTTTAAAGTTTTGAATACGGTTTTTTATTCTTTATCTAATTTGTTAAAAAAAAAGTGGTGTTACATATGATATTTTGAACCTGTGTAATTTCGGTCTCGGGCATTTTTTTAATGTTTTAGTGGCTGAGGGCCTTCTATGTGATCTGGGTGATTTTTTAGTAACATTGATTTTTTTAAAAAATTAAAATTTTTGTAGAATTTTGGTTCTACAACATGAACTGGTGTGATCCATCCATCTACTAACCTCAATACCCGTTGCTTTACTTTCCATGCCGCTCTGTACAATATAAAGTCTACAAAATTTCATATCTTTACTGGCAGAATGGAAAATTAAAATTTTTCTCAAGATTAGGTGCACCTCGACGGTACTATCTAATCATCATATCCAATTTAAAATGAAGTAAATATATAACTCTCACTTTATTTAATTTTTCAATTGAGCACATAATCAAATTTAGCAACTTTTTTTCTCCTTAATAATTAATGTTACAAAATATGTTCAAAAGACATTTTCAATACAATTTTTTATCGTGGACAATTTGAAAGATTTTTTATTTGCCACAAAAAATTTTTGGACCCTCTGGAGAAGTGTTTTCTTCGATGCATCGATGTTACTAACTTTCAACAAATATGGAATATATACATTTTCTTTAGAAGAAATTGCAGTAAACAGAAACCGAAAGAATCGAAATTTTAATGATATTTGTTATAGAGATATTACTCGGACGCAACAGGGGTATGATTTAAGACACAATGTACACCCAACGTCTACCCATTAGTGAGTCTATGGCTAGTAAAATGGAAAAAAAATTAGAAAAAGTGGGAATACACGTGACAAACCCATAAGTGGCCAACAACAAACGGAAGAATATGCTTAATATTTTTTTGACAGCCTGTGTCCCTTGGACAAGTTGGTTTAGATGACAATGTTTGTAATTAGACGTCAGGCAATAAATATATACTTTTGTATGTTCTAATTATTTTCCTAAATATTTTTGTTTGCCTAATTTCTCAAAATAATATTTGATGCTAAACTTATAAACTGTAACTATAACTGCAACTATGACTGTAACTGTAACTTTATCTACATGTTATTGCGCTCTATTTTTTTTATTTTTTGCTGTATGACCCTTAATATTTTATTTGAATATGATACATACTTAAATATAAAATTTACGTTAAAAGTATGGCATTTCATCTAATATTGCAGGTTTACAGTGACCGAATTTTCAGCCTAAATTTTGCGATAACCCCCTAGCTCTAATAAAATTAGTGAATAGTTTTCGTTCTTAGTATATTTTAGTAAAAATTAAGATTAAAGACATTTCTATTTTTTTTTATTTCAGGAAGAGGGAAGCATCAGAATTCGGCGTCCAGTTTAATACTTACCTGCACGTTACGAAAAAGTAAGTATATCTGGTAGATTAAACTAGCGATTTAATATTGTTGGAAATGAGACAAGGTCTATTTTTCAAAAAAAAAAAAATCTTTCTTAAAATAAACTAAATATGCATTTTGGAGAAAATGTATCCTTACCATGTACAGTCTCTAGCACAAACCCTAGTACATTCCGTTTTACACCAGTTACAGAATTGCAACTTATAAATATAATTAATAACCTTAAAAACTAAAATTCTTCTTGAAACGACAACCTTAGCTTCAGGATCTTAAAACAAATTAAATATTTTAGACACCCCCTCTTATGTATTTAATTAAGCATTCAATTGAAAATGGTACTTTTCCTAACATACTAAAAATATCACATATCGTACCTATATTAAAAGCAGGAGATCCTTTAGATGTTGATAACTATAGACTTATAACACTAGTTAGCTCGCTGTCAAAAATTATCAAAAGGGCTATATACGACCAACTTTTTGAATTTTTGGACGGATATAATATCTGTCAACATGGATTCAGAGAGGGTAAGTCGGTGGAGAGTGCTTTCTTCCACCTACTATCCAGTATTTTTACCAACCTAGACTAAGGTGGATATGTAGTAGTGATCCAATTCGACCTGTCTAAGACTTTTGACATGGTGGACGCCGAGTATGTTCTGGCCAAACTTTCCAATCTCAGTATTAGTGGAAATATATTGCAGTGGATTCATTTTTACTTAGCGGAACGTAAAATAATGGTAAAAGTTGATTTCCACTATCCTAGAGAATATACTGTTCCAACGGGAGTACCTCAAGGGTCGATGTTAGGGCCACTACTTTTTTTACTCTATGTAAATTATATGCCAGACTACATAAAAAACGGCTCAGTTACCATGTATGCAGATGATACGACTATAACAGTCACAGACTTTGATATAGAGGCATTAAACACAAAAATGAAATGCGTTATAGACGAATTTTGCGACCGTAATAAATTAATTATAAATACAACCAAAACAAACTATATTAATTTCTTCAATAGAAAACCTATAGTCCCAGACAATTTAATATTCTGTAATAAAACCAATTTCCTGGGAGTTACTTTGGCTGCATACTTATCTTTGGTAACTGAACTTGATGAGTCTATAAGAAATTAAACCAAGCCTACTTTGCTATACTACAAATAAAAAAACTATTTGCTATTCTCTTGCCTGCTCACACATAAAGTTTAGCACATTGTGTTGGGGCCTCAGAAAGGGACAGTGTATGTATTGACCAAAAGAAACTCATACGTCTAATATTTAACGTAAAACCTCTTGAAAGTTGTAGGAGGACCTTTAATGCAAATAATATTCTTACTACTCCATCAGTTTATATCTATAGAAGTTTATGTTTTACAAAAAGAAATCCATAACTTTTTCAGAGTTTATCCTCGCATCACAAATAAGTTACAAGAAACAATGATTTACTGATACCACCTCATAACACTACATTATTAGAAAAGTCGCCATTATATTCTTGCATCAAATTATATAACTCCTTGCCATCTGATATGAAGAAAATAAATAATTATAATGCATTTAAATATAAGATCAAGAGTATATTGATCAATGGCACTTTTTACAGCATTGATGAATTTTTAAATAGATAGTCTTCCTTTTTAATACTTTATATGTTTCAATTATCTTTTAAATTTTTAAACTTAACTGCCAACTTGTTACTTTATATGTAATTTTTAAATTAAACTTTAATATTTTTAACTTGTATACAGACAATTATTTTTTGAAATAATTTATTTCATACCTTTCAGTAATAATTGTGGATTGATATTGTTTTGACCTGTAATGTTTTGTACATTAATTACATCGTACTTATTATGTTTTATATCTATATTTTTTCTTCTTTGTGAGGAAGTAATTACGATCATAGGCTGACAAGTAATCTTATCAGGAGTCAAAATTAGTAATGCGATTTGTGTGCAAGTACTCTCTCCAGCAAATATCAGTCTGTGTGCGTGGAGTCAATGGGTAATAGACAACATTCGCATTCAAGTGCACGCCGGTGTTCCTCCTAATCATCCAAATTTGTAGAACGGTGGGGTGATATCGCATGCTTTAACTCATATCAAGAATAATGCAAGTCTTTTCATGTGCGCTAAATTACTAAATGATAATAGATTCACGATGCAACCCAGTTAACAAGTATTGTTAAAGAAGTTCTTTTGAGAGTGTGACGTACTTCGTTGCTCTACTCAAGAGCGGAAGTGTCACTTTGACGCCCAACACTACGGCGGTGCTCGCGGTACGGAGATCTCGGGCGCCAGTTTCTGTTTAGAGTGCAGAAACACCACTTTACTCTATCGGCGGGACGATAGAGGCCGGGCAACTGCAGTGAAGATACGGCTAAGCCAGGGGTCGGGAAAAAGGGAACTTACATACTACAGTTAAGGAACAGACTCTCATTCAATATATGTACATTTATTCTACACACTAATTATTATTCACACTTTATACACACCTTAGTAACTACAACTTATACTACAACGGTCTTAACTACAAGCGGTCTTATTCTACAAGCGGTCTTATACTACTACGGTCTTAACTACGGACAAGCGGGGCAGTAAGCGGGCGGTCAAGCGGTGCGATACAGTACGCCGGTAAATGAAGCGGTGAAACGGTAAGCAGCGATAAATTAATCGGTCATAAGCAGACGGCGGACGAATACCAGGAGGGGAAGCAAGCGCCAATACAAGCAAACTATGCCTATCTAAAGCGGTTATTTATTATCACTTGGCTGATAGATGGTTCCGGTCTTATGATATGCCAACTAGTACCTCCAAAGCGTCCTGCCAAAGAAAACGGACTCAGGCGGCCTGGAGGGCACGCGGTTGAATGCGATTACGGTAAGGGGGGGAAAGGAGTAACAAGCCTAACAGTGGCGAATTGATGATGACGACGGGATGGTCAAACTCCAAAACTACCCTGCAGAATTCTTACGTGCTCAGGTAGCCCGGGGGACCCGCGGTTACGGACGATACCTCCAAGTCACCCTGCAGAATTTTTACGTGCTCAGGTGGCCTGGTCGGCACGCGGTTACGGAAGTACCTCTAAGTCACCCTGCAGAATTTTTACGTGCTCAGGTGGCCTAGAGAACACGCGATGGCAACTGACAGTACCTCCAAGTCACCCTGCAGAATTTTTACGTGCTCAGGTGACCTGGAGGGCACGCGGTATAACGCGGTTCAAGTTGGAGGGGGGAAGGAGTGGCAAGCCGAACGGTTGCAAATCTAAGACGACGACGGTATGGTCAAAGCTCCCAAGCTACCCTGCAGAATTTTTACGTGCTCAGGTAGCCCGGCGGACCCGCGATTACGGACGATACCTCCAAGTCACCCTGCAGAATTTTTACGTGCTCAGGTGGCCTGGCAGGCACGCGGTTACGGAAATTCCTCTAAATCACCCTGCCAAAAAACGGACGCAGGTGGCCTAGAGGACACGCGGTATCAAATGCTAGTATCTCCAAGTCACCCTGCAGAATTTTTACGTGCTCAGGTGGCCTGGAGAACACGCGGTGTAACGCGGTGTAACGCGGTTCTAATTCCAACCTTCGGCCGCTCTCCCGTTCTAAGGAAGGATATGAGGCGGATACGTTTAGCGCTCGCGGTTCACTAACTCTAAATAAAGCCCGGAAAGTACTCACCAGCCAAGTAATACCGATTATTGACACAAACCTTTATCAAACCTGGTTACTTACTTCCGGATCCTGTGCTGGCTTCCTCTCTGGAGCGGTCGGTGTCGGCACGTCTGGACGGTACGGGCGGCCGCAACGGACTGGTCTCGGATACTCTGAAAAATCCTCAAGCTACTAAACTCTGCCAAAAAGCAGAAGTAGGATAAGCGCGGTAGTCATGCGCGAAATCTTGCAACTACGTCACCGTTTATCGAGTCGGCGTGGTGCTTCGGATGGTGCTCAGACGGGAACTAATTTAATTGTAAAATCCTCACGCTACTAAACACTGCCAAAATGCAGAAGTAGGATGAGACACGGTAGTCATGCGCGGTATATTACAACTACGTCACCCGTTCATCGACTCCGCATGAAATTTAAATACCAATATATCCTTATACTCACGAGTTTACTTACTGTGCTGGCCGGCGTGGTTCCTCGGTTGGCAGCTGGACGGCAACTAATTTAATTGTTTTCAGTCTCGGGCTCCTTCATGGTAGCGCGGGACACAGGAGTGCGGGGGGTAATATGCGCGTTTCACGTTTCGCGATTCGCGTACTGCCCGCACCTTGGCATATTTGGAATGTTCATAAAAACATATCAATACTACCTATCGTTAATTAATTATTAAACTGTTATTATTTACAAGCGCAGTACTATAATGGATAAAATATTTTTCAAACAGACAAATAACACCTAGCTACCTAACTCAACTTAACAAAATAAAATCACTTCGTTACAAGAGTTAAATTTCTTTTGCGACTTCTTGTGTGAGGATTATTAATTTCCGTTAGATTCAAGAATGTCAGTCACAAATTAATCCTAGATATGATCTCCAGAAGTGACTGTTAATTTCTAAAATATTGGTGTTATGTCATTACACTCAAGCACTTTTTAAAATATTGAATATTATTTCTTATGGACTTCATTATGAATATTTTTTTACAATGTTTACAAGAGCATTGTGGTACCAAAATTTATCAGCGCAGACCAGTCCATGGTAAAATATAGACATGGTAGGCCAAAGAAACAAACGCGTCCCCAAAATGATGAGCTTTTAAAAAAAAAATTTCGTTCTTGGATACACAAATTTGAGTGATTTATCTGTCACCACATAAGTGATTATTTTAGTAGTGGTTTTAAACTTATGTAACATAATTTAATTGGCCAAAGTCTCCTAAATTCACATTTTTATTCACTATATTTTTGTAATCATCACAATTGCGGTGACAGTAACTACGGTCGTCCTCGAGCTGGTCTTAAAAATATGGCGAAATTGTGTAAAGCAATCTCGGCCATTGCATTGTGGAGAATTCTGAAATAGATGGGCACTTATGGAACGTATATAAATTCTCTTAAAGACATTATTTTCCGATGTCAGGTTGCCAAAAAAAGGCTAAATATAGAGTTTACAAAAGACATTACTTTGAGGTTTATGAAACTAATATAATCCGATATCTTGTTCATAGAGTAATAAAAACAATTTACAAATTATTTTTGCACCGCTAATTGCACGATTTTTTTGATACATAAATATCCCATAAATTATTTAATTTTTTAGAAAAACCTCTTTTTTTAGCGTCTGCCAGCGTTCGATAAAACTTTTCATAAGTATTCTCATTTATGCAAGTTATATTAGTTTTATAAACCTCTACATAACGTCCTTTGTAAACTATATCTTTAGCCTTTTTTCGGCCATCTGACATCGAAAAATAACGAGTTGACGATCTACATATTTTAGAATTCTCCAGAATGTTTGTAACCTTTTTTTACAATTAAAATAGTCATCCTTCAAAATAAAATTAATAAATAGAGTGAAATGAAAAATAATAACGCTGAAAATTTTTTGCTGATTATTATTTACTAACTTCTACAAAACTTTTCACAGATAAGTATAACATATTATATCTTTTTAAACAATTATCTTCCAAGCTATTTGCCAAAACGCTGAAATTTGGATTACAAAAAAGATAATATGCACATTATATTCAGTGTGACTGACTCAATGATGTCATTTTGTGCATATTATCTATTTTGCAATCCAAGTTTCAGCATTTTGGCAAAAAGCCGCGAAAATAATTGTTTAAAAAGATATATGTTATACTTATCTGTGATAAGTTTTATAAAAGTTAGTAAATAATTATTAGCAAAAATTTTCGGTTATTTTTCATTTCACTCTATATTCTAAACTTTTACCAAATTTGCTTTTCAAATTATAGGTTTAAAGTAAGGCTGGGAATCGCATACGAATAATTCGAGTAATCGAATATTCGAGTATTCGAATACGAATTATTCTAATGGGAAATTATTCGAATATTCGAATAGGTACTCGAATATTCGAATATATTCGAGTATTCGAATATTCGATTATATCTGAGTAAATTTGAATATTAAAATATGTTATTAAATTATGTACGAATAAGTATGCACTTTGCATCCAATCAAAGTAGGTAGATAGTAGGTATGGGTAGGTACCTATTCTAAAATCCAAATATATAAATAGACCACATTAGTGGCACGTTTTACTCCCAGTCAAACTATTCCATCTCTTTCTCGCCTCGACCTTATTCTTACTGTACTAAGGCAGGAGTTAAAATTAAATTTTAAATATTAGAAAACCTGTAAATATTTAACTATTGACTTTTCATGTATTTGTTTTACCTTCACAATCTGCGTCTTTTTTAAAAACATTCTAATTTTAGAGCACTTTTATTTTCTTCGAAAAAAGAAAAATAGTTATGACACAGAAGTATAATAAACTAGCTCTATTTTTGTTTTATTTAAGCTTCAATAGTTAAATGTAAACAATAGCGCCTCAATCCGAAAATAAAATACTAACTGAATAATTCTGACCCTTAAAGCACATTTACAGGAGACATACCCTATTGTGGGTATGGAAAGCAAATTAAATTGCCTGCTTAGTGGTTTATGTCACGACTATTATTGTGGTCTATCCAACCAAATACTCAAATAGAGTATTCACTATTCACTAGTATTCAGTGCTATACCTATTAATAATGAATATTCGAGGATCCGGATTAATCGGATACCTATTCGAATAATTTGGATTATTCGAGTATTCGAATATTCGAATAGGTATTGGAATAATTCGAGTTATTCAAATAGTTCGAATATTCGAATATTTTCTCGAACGAATATTCGAATACTAAAATCTGGAAAATTCCCAGCCTTAGTTTAAAGTAAGACGTTGCCCCACCACATTAAGGTTTGAAATTTGACAAAAGATATTTTTTAAGTGAAATGTAGTTTTTTTAATAATAAATCAATGTTATTCGTACACTTTAAAGTACTAATTGTATTGTATAATTGCAATGGCGTTGTGGAATATTTAAAAATTATAAGTAGAAATTTCACACTTCAATATAACAAAAGTATCTAATTCGTTTTGGAATTTATTTTAATGTTAACCTCAATATGCAGATTTATACGTCTGAGAAAAAAATATTCTCATTGGAGAAGAATCAGGAATCAGCATCTAAATTATTAAATTAACAAAACTGAGCAGGGGCAATGAATATAATCTTATTGAAGTCGCTTACACCCAAGTGAACGGCTATATTATCCCATTTCGACCTTTTCATTAAAATTCTTATTTAATTTACACTTCAATCAACTTTAAAAATACGCAGAATGGATGCATTAAATGGGTAATTTTTTAAAAAAATTGAGGAATTTATAATTTTCTATAATAGAAACACAAACACATTTTATAGTCTTACACAAAATACATGATATACAAAACAAAATTAGGTATCCTCTTCTTGGTAAAAGTTTAAAATATAGAACAAAATGAAATATAATAACGCTTAAAATTGGTTGGTAAATATTATATTCTAGCTTTTACAAAACTTTTCACAGATAAGTATAACATATGTCTTTTTAAACAATTATTTTCCCTGTTATTTGCCAAAACACTGAAACTTGGATTATAAAAAAGATAATATGCATATTATGTTCAGTATGACTGACTCAGTAATGTTATTTTTAATTCTAACTATTCTGTTCAGTAAAACTAAAAATAAATAAAACAAAAGTACTCACTACTGTCTCAAAAATATTATTTTTAATTCTGTTCGGTAAAATCAAAAATAAATAAAACAAAAGTACTCACCAGTTTAACAATCACTTCAAAACATTAAAATATCCACCAACACCTGTTTCTGCATTTTTGCGTTATCAAAGTAGCCCTTAGAAAATCTAAACAGTAACTATGAATCTTAGTAAATCCTAATTTAATAAATATTAATGGCTTCTCTGAAGTAATTTTGCGTTGTCAAGGTAGCCCTTAGAAAGCATCGAGAGTAACAATAAATCTTAGTAAATCCCAATGTAATAAATATTAATTAATAATAATAATAATAATAATAATAATCGACTTTATTGATTTAATAGATATTAAGTACAAAATGATTTAGTGCATTAGCTGTCCAACTATGGCGAAGTCTAGCCAAACGGCTATTCTACTTAACCACAATAAGACAGAAATAAAAAGAAAAATAATAATAAAAGTGACAAATGTGAGACTCTTTTTATATACCTTAATAAAATTACAAATTCAAATACAAATAATAGAAATATACATTGACACAGTTAATTTAGAAATATTGAAAACATATTAATCTGTTTAAAAAAAAACAATAATAGCAATAAGTTTATTTACCTAGCATCGTACTTCTGCTTATTTAGCAAGAATTTTTTATATTTATGTTTAAATCGCTTAGGATTTAAGATAGTTAATTCGTCAGGTAGAGCATTATAAAATTTAATTGAATTATATGTGAACGATCTCTTAAACATGGCAGTCCGGGTGATGTGGCATCGTAATTTTATTTTTATGTCTAATATTTACCGAATGTACAATAGTTCGAGGTATTAGTTTATCCTTTAAGATCGCTGATGAGGTGTTATAAATTAGTGACATAACAAAATTACCAAGATAATGTGTTCTGCGTCCTTCCACTTTTAACCAATTTAATTCATCCAATTTTTGTGAGACGTGATCAAATTTTCTTAATCCATATATAAAGCGAATGCAAGAATTTTGAACTTTTTGTATCCGGTTTTTCTCAGAAGCATCTAAACAGGGTCCATAGAGAAAATCACAGTAATATAAACTGGATAGCACAAGAGATTCACATAAGTTCTTTTTAAGCTGAAAATTTAGAAAGTGACGATTCAAATATAATAATTTCAAAGTTGAAAATGATTTTTTGTAGTAATTTTTTTACATGATTTCTATATCTAAAATCTGTGTCGAAGATTACTTCTAAAGTTTTTATAGAATTTACAATCGGTACAGGGATTCCATCTATGTTTATGTTTAAATTTGCTTTGAGTGTAACCAAGTGATTTTTATTCCCTAAGATTTGAATATAAGATTTAGAGGGATTTAATTTCAAATTATGTTCTAAGGACAGTTTTTTTTATTAATTTTAAATCATTATTGATTAAGTTCGCTGCAAGAGGATACACATTGTGATCGAAATGCAAATAAATTTGTGTATCATCAGCGTATGCTTGGACTTTACAGCTTCTCAATGATTTTAATATGTCAGAAGTATAAATTAAAAATAGCAGTTGCCCCAAAACGAACCCTGAGGTACTTCTGATAAAATTTCAGTATCTGTAGAAAATTTATTATTGTTCAAAATTCTTTGGGATCTTCTAGATAAGTATGAATTAATCAAGTTGACAGAGGAAATATCAAAACCGTAAAATTTTAATTTAGCACAAATAAGTTGATGATTAATTGTATCAAACGCCTTTGAGAAGTCCAAGAGCACCAACACACTATCCAGTTTATTGTCATATGCTTGAGGAATATCATTGGTAACATTAACTAGAGCCCTTTCTAAACCAACACTGATTGTCAGGTAAAATATTTTCAGAAATTAGAAAATCGTATATTTGTTCATACAGAATTTTTTTCAAACATTTTTGATAATATAGGAAGAATACTTATAATTCGCAATTCCACAAAAATTTCTGGATTGACAGTTATTGGTAATGGTTTACCTATAGAAATTTTCCAAAGATCAGGAAAGTAATTTAATTCTATGCAACAGTTAACAATATGAGTGATATATAAAATTAAGATTAAGATTCATAGTTACTTTCTAGGGCTACCCTGACAAAACAAAAATGCAGAAACACGTGTCGGTGGATGTTTTAAAGTTTTGAAGTGATTGTTCAACTGGTGAATGCTTTTGTTTTATTTAGTTTTGGTTTTACTAAACAGAATAGTTAGAATTAAAACTAACATTATTGAGTCAGTCATACTGAACATAATGTGAATATTACCTTTTTTATAATCCAAGTTTCAGCGTTTTGGCAAATAGCGGGAAAATGGTTGTTTAAAAATATATGTTACACTTATCTGTGATAAGTTTTGTAAAACTATTATGAAAATATGGGATAAGTACAGCTTTCTCAATAATGGAATGCTAATTTGTCTCTAAATGTTTATGTTTATAAATTGTTTATATGCTGGTAGAGGGTGATCAATATTGGGTTGCCAGGAATGCAAATCTATATGGAAAATATTCTACGGTACTTAAAACTATTAAACTAAATTTATGACTACATATAATATTAAATTCGTCTTCGGACGTAGTTATGCTTTAAATGAAAGTTTATGGGTGGATTACCCTACTTTTAAACAAATTACGTTATGAAAAAAATATATATATATATAAAGTTTGAAACACTTCGAAAGTTTCCGATAAAAAAATGACCCAGTTGACTTTAGTGTGTGTTCGTTCACATACTGTATACAAAATTACTTATCTTCTTATTTGGAGAGTCACACGGGTTGTAGAATAAATACCGGAATGTCTCCTATTCCTTGTGAGAGAAATATAACAAAGTAGTTTGATTTTATTCTAATTCTGTATAACAACTCCAGGGAATTAAAGTATAACTATCGTTTAGTACTAAATCATACAACACGACCGAATTTGAGATAAAAAAAATTGTTTGGCTCGATACATTTGACACTAAACCCTTAACTTGTTACCATATCCATTAAGTATAATTGATATTAGACTTGATGTCCATTTATTCAAACCCATTTTACAGTCTAATTATATATTTAATTTTATGGTTGTTGAATAGTTCTGACGAAATAGAAGTTTATAATAACTTGATAATACAAATTTTAGACAATTCCAAAATAAAATTTAGGCCAGATGTTTTGCATTAATCAAAAATCCTTGAAATTATAAAGTACAATGTAATAATCAAGTAAAATTATAAGAAACATTAAAAAACTGCAACGAAATGCAGCAAATTAGCAAATATGAGTTTATCATATAAATATAATTAGGTACCTTGATTAAAACGTTTTTTCACTAAATCTGAAAATGCCAAGAGTCCAGTACTTATTTCAAAAAGGGGTTTCTTATTGTTTGAAAGTCGGGAGAGAAAAGAATTATTAATTTTTAACTGGTTATTCAGAACACGAGCGGCGAGATAGAAATATCTAAAGAAAAGCTACGAAAACCTTACAAGGAATGTGACTTTTCAAACGACTAGCGTGGTGCTTTTAACATTAATGCAAAACGTATTGATGCTAAATTTATTTAATTTATGGCAACACTAAATCTGCTGCATTATTATTTAGGTATCAAAATAAATGCTTCTGCAAAGTAGGCAATTTCCAAAACAAAATTGAAGTATAAAGAGCTGCCTTTTTGTATTTGTATAAATTTAATGATTAAACAGAAGTATTTTAATATTTTGAAAAACTAACCTTGTAACTTACATTATTGTTAAATTTAACTGTTACAACAGTTTAATATTGAATGCAAAAAGTTTATTAAATAGTGCAAATAAAATGTGCATGACCAAGGCGATCAAGATATGTCCGATTATAAAACGTAACTGAGATATGGCTTGTGAACGAAAATATACTTCTTAAGTAATTTTGAGGAATAGATTTTGGAAGGAATTGCTAAACCGTCATAATTTGTTACTTCACTTGTAAGTCAATTTACCTTTTGATTTGTAGTTTTTAAACATGCCTTTGAAATTTATAATTGAAGGATATGGGAATGTTCACTTCGCGTATAGTTTTTGTAATGGTAATGAAAGAAATGCCGTGCAGGAATAACGCTGGCGTTTCCCACACCATAATATACTACCGAATAGATAGGTATCATTGATACACACACAGTTGACTTCAAGAAACTGAATCTTTTGTAATAAAGTAAAAAAAATGATATCCTTCAAGGGATACAACGTAGTCCTAGATTTACATCCTTATTACTTACTCTTTTTAGACGATATTTCATTAGCAAATCGAATGGCGATGTAACTACAAGAAGACGGAGCACCACCGCATGTTCCCCTCACACAGACCTATCCAAATCACTGGATGGGAGGAGGAAGACCATTGCCAATAACTTTAATCCGAGTATTTACATACACAAAGATGGTGTATTGATCAATTCGCTGATATATTTATATTAACAAAAAAATAAATAAATTATCTGTGACTACGCTGATGACTGAAGATACCGATTCTTAAGGATATAACGCGACCACAGTTCGGAAAAACAAACTATCCAGGGACATAATTTCTTCTTCTATTTCTTGCAGTGGGTCCATTATAACTCGCAACCACGGCTTTGTATTCTAAACGGTCTCTACTTCGATCCTCCAACCGTTCACAGCTCCGGCACTGTCGAGTGTTTCATGCAGGATGTCTTTGCACCACTATCATTGTTAACCCTGGAAGTGCGCGCGTGGGTTCTAAGTGTCATACTCACTCATATCTATTCACATACTAACAGCCATTTTATCCTTATACAGTATTCGAAAACGTTTAATTAGAGTGCCAGCTTTGTGTGCATAAAGGACAAAAATTGCAAAGTTATGCACATGATAGAAAGAGAATTATGCATCAATGTTGCCTCATTGTACGTTGTGTTTGTGAAGTAAAGAGGGCACACCCCATCACATCCCTTCTTTATTGTAGACATATTAGGTGTTTAGGACAATTCTAGCGATTTTCAAATATTCTCTTTATCTAAAACTATAAGAAAAACGAAGACAGAGCTAGTGAATTGGCCACTCGGGGTAAATTCTCCTAAACCTCTCAAAAACCACGAAGTTGCGAACACGACCATTGGCATGCGTAATTAATAGCGGGGCAAGTAGTAGCCAATAAATTATTCATCTCTAGGTCATATGCTGCGATGGCCCGCCCTTCTTCAGATCATAGCAGGTAGTCGATGACACTGCTGGTGGTGTTTTGGTTAGTACATTTCAAAATGTTGTGGGGTATAGTTGTTATTTCTGTAAATCACTACGTATCCCTGTTTATTTCGAGAACGTCTAGTTATTTGATGCATAATTGTTTTTAAAATGCTTCAGAAAACTCAGTAGGCATTTCTTTGAGTAATTTGTGGCCATTTGGCGTGAAAGTAAACTGGCATTCTGCTATTAAATAAAAATAAATTAACAAATATTCTAACGAAAATCAAGTAAAAAATTCTAAAATGAAATAGATTTTAAAAAGACGTATTAAAAATGAAACAAAACATTTTTTTTCTAAATGTTACTTTATAAGGGGCTCAAAATTTCGCCCTGTTGCGCCTGGCAATACCCTAATCAGTGATAAAATTCGTTCCTGACATTTAAAAGCATGTCAGGAGTCACACTCTGCAGGGTAGCAAAAATTTTAGCACGTAATTCTTGCAAGTCACGCGTTCCTCGTGTTCATGTTTATAAATTTGCGAGGTTGCATATCCTTACAAAAATATTGTTAGGCGTCAAGTCGGGGGATCTTGGTGGCCATTTTATTGTTCCTCTTCCACTTATAAAGCGATCAGGAAAAGTGTTGTCTAAAAACTCTTTCACCCTTCTTGCATTATGAGCAGGACAGTCGTCTTGCTGGTACCAAATCTCCCCGAAGTTAACGTCAAGTGCTTGATCATCCAGTATAATCTGATTCTGCAAAATGTTTAAATATTTGTCGGCATTTAAGTTACCGTCAATGAAAATAGGACCAATGACATAATCACCTAAAATGTCGGCCCAAATATTTAGTTTTTGTGGACATTGAGTACGTAATGGCACACTCAAATGTTTATTTTCCCTGGACCAATATCGAACTACGGAAGGATTATGCCGGCCATGTATGGAAAAAGATGTTTCATCAGTGAATAAAATATTCTTGATGAATTTTTCGTTCTCAATAGCTTTTTTCATCATGGTTTAACAAAAATCCTTTCGTTTGGTACGATCTTCAGGAGAAATTTCTTGGGTAGTCATAATTTTGTAGCAGTGCTACTTATTTCTTTTCAGAATATTTCGCACCGTTCGCTCTTGTACACCAACTTCTTGCGAGATTTGTCTAATCGAACAAGGTGCATTTACCTCGTCGAAACTACAGACTATTGTTTCCCGCCTTTTCTGATCTTTCCTTAAGTAAACTGTAGGCTCGTCTTCGTCATTTAAATGACTACATTTTCTGCAATTTGCCGCACATCCCACAGAATCAAACTTATAAATGATGTTTAATACAGTTTGAACCATCGGGGAAATAAAAATGAATCGCCCGATAACTCACTCAGCAGTATTACCGCCGTAATACCACTTGATCATTTGCACCTTTTCTTCAGTTGTATAAACACACATTTTTAAGTTAAGGGAAATGCCATTTTAACTTACCACGCTAATGGCTGACGTAATAATAAAAGAGATGAGACAACAGCAATGTGAGAGCAGTTCACCACGTGATCACAAAATTGTTTATTGCAGTGTTGCCAGATTGTGAAAGTGTGACTATCAGAAAGTAACAACGAATTTACCAGATTTTAGGAAAAAATACCAGATACTTCAAATAATACGCCAATATTCAAAACCTTTATTATAAAAAAATAAATAAACAAAAGTAAAACAGTTACAAGTAAGTATATTGAATAGAAACTTTTCAAATAATAACAATTGGCTGTAGACTTCAGAAATTATATTATCATCTTCATTTTCGTTTATATTTTTGTATAATATTATGGAATTTTATGATTCTTTTTGAACTCAATAAAATACCATTTACTATGTTCGTCTTTAATTGATTTTTGGTTATAGGTTTGATCTTTTTGGTTTTGATTATATTATGTAAACCTTTGAAAAAATGCGTCCACATGTAGCACTGCCTGCAGTCTACACTCATTGCAGAAAGAGGGGTAGAGCTCTCATTTTTTCGTGCAGTGTAGCATTTATTTTATAATAATTATAAAATAAATGAGCGTAACTACATGAACAAAATCTCGTATGCCGTATACTACTAACTAGATGTCGCCAAATGTTCATCGCAGTTAGTAAAATGGAACAGTATTCATTGCATAATATGCATTTTACATTAAACGATTTTAGTTATTTCTCAAAGTGTAAATAATTTTATAAAAAAGTGACGTTCCCAAAATATTATCGTAGATCGTGCCATTATTAAAGGCTCCATTAACAAGTACCAGTTAAAATTCCAAATTGTAGATTCTGGTAATTACCAGGCATCTGGCAACACTGTTGTTTGTTCTATCTACAATAAACTTAACGTAGAAAGAGTATGGCTCAGATGTGGAAGGAATGTGATGACTGAGTACAGGAGGCGTACCGGATCACATGTGGAAGGGATACGATGAGGCGAAGAAGTGCCCTCGTTACTTCGTAAACACAATAACGCATAAAAAGGCAACAGTGATACACAGTCTTTTTCTGTCGCATACATGACTGCTATTTTTATCCCTTATGCATACACACAAAGCAGGTACTCTAATTAAACTTACCAATACTGTATAATAACAAACGCTCTCATTACTCAGATGCATACTCTTAGCTTCATTCCCTTAGCCATAATCTTAGATTTATGTCTATGGTATAGATGAAAGTCTCTTAGCTCCCCCTTCTCCTCTCCCCATACTAACACCTAGGTCCTAGATCCTAGGATAACCCACGCACACCCCCCAGGGTAAATGATGATAATTGAGACGGGACGTTGGTAGGTCCGCTCATTTTGCCTTGCTTAACTACTACCGTACTCTTGGCCAATACCACTACCAGACTTAACTCGTCTAGATTGTTACCTCTGACTATACATGAACACACATTACTATGTAGTAAAAGTCAATAATCAAGACTAATTAGTTCAGAAAATTTTTAATGCTGCAGCTGAAATTTGCCGCAATTTTCAAGGATAAGAGAATGCTACAAACTCCATATCTCACTGTGCTCAAATTTGTATTGAAATCGCGAGAACTACAACATGATATTAGATAAGTCCAAGACAACATGCAAAGATCAATAATTAATCACCGCCACACAAAAAAGAAGTTGTCTGAAATGTACATGCGATATATGATTTCCGAAGTAGTTTTTCCCGCTGAACACGAATCCGGTGTCAGAATTGCTCCATCACCCTTCAATCTTCAGAAAAATTAAGACTTTGTGCTTACAAGGCGTGCTTTACGTGTGATACATGGTTTCCGAAGTATTTTTTTCCGCTGAGCACGAATTGCTCTATCACCTTTTGGTCTTCGGTAAGACGCTGATGAATCTTCAGAAAAATGAAACTTTTGCACTGATGATTTAAGTGCTATATACATATAGTATTTCATGCAATTTTTCATCGTGATCAAAATACTCTAGCATTGTTTAATCTTTGGAAAAATGATAATGAACATTAAGAAGGTGAAAGATTTCAGTTATCAATTTCACGTATAAGACTAACCTAATTGCCTTTATTTAAAACCGAGGCCCCGGTAATTGCCCATTCAATGCGACAGAGCCTGGAAAATTCTGAAAGGTGAAAATAAATTTTTTGTAATAAAGGTAAGGGCCAAATATACCACATTATAATATATATGAAGTTTTAGATGAGACATAAGACCATACTTAAGATATATACGACTTAACATGAGACGTACAAGGCTTGATATAATACGTATATATCTTTATGTAATATGTATAAGATAAAATGAAGAAATGTCTAGATATAAGATGCACGAGATTAGATGTAAGACTAGATAGGAGGTGTAAGACTAGATGTAGAAGTATGAGACTAGATATATAATGTGTAGTAAATAAAAATAAAAGACTAGACATAAGATGTATAACGTTAAATAAAATACAATTTATAAAATTTTAAAGGTTAAATATAAAATATATTAGATGAGATTGGAGTATATTTATAAGACTAGGTTAACAGGCACACCTACGTTTGTAACGCACCCTTTCGTCTTCAAAAGATCGAAGTAATGGTTGTCGTTTTCTTTTTTGTTTTCTTTGGTCTACAGTCTTTCTTTAGGTTCCAACAATAGTCCGCCATCATATTTACATCCCAACTTCCCTGATATTTTTTCTCCATTATTTTGATGTCTTGATGAAACTTTCGCCTTGTTCTTCTCTGAAGTCTCCAAGGTTTTCCAAAAAATAATCTATATGGCTGTGGAGAAAGTGTAATTTGAGGCTCATTAAACATCCGATTTTTTTCAAAATTCTTTATTAAATCTGACACAATTGATTTATAATTTGGACTTTCGTGATTCCTTTAAACTATATATAGCACTTAAATCATCAGTGCAAAAGTTTCATTTTTCTGAAGATTCATCAGCGTCTTACCGAAGACCAAAGGGGTGATTGAGCAATTCAGACACCGGATTCGTGCTCAGCGGGAAAAAATACTTCGGAAACCATGTACCACACGTAAAGCACGGCTCGCAAGCACAAAGTCTTCATTTTTCTGAAGCTTTTTCGGCTTTTTGCTGAAGATTGAAGGGCGATGGAGCAATTCTGACACCGGATTCGTGTTCAACGGGAAAAAAATACTTCGGAAACCATGTATCACACGTAAAGCACGGCTCGTAAGCAAAAAGTCTTCATTTTTCTGAAGATTAAAGGGTGATGAAGCAATTCTGACACCGGATTCGTATTCAGCGGGAAAAAAATACCTTGGAAACCATATATCGCATGTACATTTCAGACAACTTTTTTTTGTGTGAAAAAATTACAAAATTATTCTTCATAAGTGTATCATCTCCAGAAGCAATGACATATAAAACAACGATACGTGGGACACCATATCTTATCAATAATTACCTATAGGTATACATAATACATATATTTGCATATATCTGTTTCCTCTGAAATTTATTGAATGTGTTTTATTCTCACCTCGGATATGTTTTCAGTAATTTATTTATTGTCAGTAAAGTTGCATTAGTTTGAAATTAATCGTAATGCAATGAATGCACCGTAGCTTAATTACATAAATGAACTTTCATTAATTAATTTTGTATAATTCCATTGAAACTCGTGAAATTACTGGAATAACTTTAAATGAGAATTACTATCAAACCATTATGAAATATGGACATTTAATAATGATTGTCCTAAAAGATGTCATAAACATATTTGAGACAATAATTTTTTATTTTAATTTATATAAGATGTTGTAAATTATGTTTTACAACATATAGGGGTGTTTCTAAAAGTATGTCAATCGCATAACCACAGAATCTGGACATAAAAAAAGTCGATTAAATCAAACATATCTCTACCTTCAATAATTTGAGAATCAAAAGAAAATATGAAAATAATATGAGTTTTCCTAATAAACTTGTGTTGAAAGCTCAACCGTTTAAAAAATGCAGGATGTTGCAGTATTTGTTTTCAATTTCTTTTTATATCTCCTGAAATAAATGAAATATTTATTTAAATTTCGTGATTACATATTTCTCAATAAGTACCATATATAATTGTCATTTTCATTTTCCTACTTCAACCACGGGGGTGTGATTTCCAAAAAAAGAAAGGTACGGCAATGATCAAAATTATTTGATTTTATTTTCAAAATCTACAGTCAATTTAGAAGTAAGAAGTTTTGTTGCAATTTTTCCGTAAAACGTACCGTTTTACAGTTAAACTTTATTTAGAATTCCTTGCAAATTGATTAAAACAACACAAGTATGTATTTCAAACATAAATAAAATTAAAAAAAGCATAACAACATAAATATTTTACAAAAGAGAACTCAAATCGTTAAAGGAGCTGCTCAAAATGCACACCATCCATATTGATACATTTCTGACATCTTAAAATTATGGTATTCACAACGACAGATATTTGATGTCTATACTTTCCCTCATATCATTGCATGCTAATTGTATTTTCATAATAAGCTCCTTTCTTGTTGCAACTGGCTCGGTATACACTTTGTCCTTCAAACAACCCCGTGCAGAGAAATCTAAAGGTGTAATGTCTGGAGATCATGGTGATCAATCCACTGAGCCTAATCTGCCTATCGAACGCTGTGGATAATTTTCATTAAGCCAACTACTTGACCAAAATGTTCTGAAGCACCGTCCAATTGTATCCAAATGTCATTACGGATATCAACGTTTACATTATCGACTATTTCTAGCATATTATTTCTGAGAAAATCATGGACAGATTATGCATTCAGCTTAAGTGGCAAGATATGAGGATAAGAAAGAATATTGTCTGTGACGCCCCACCAAACATTGAAACTAAATTCTTGTTGAGATGAGCGAGGCTATATTTTGTGGTCATTTTCCTCTATCCTAATATGCAAGTTATGATAATAAATTACTCCCCTACTAGTAAACTAGTAAATGAAGCTCATCAGTTCATGATATTTTAAGACGAAATTCGGGAGTCACATCCACGGAATTTAATCGAAACCGACAAAAAATCCAACTGTTTTCTGCATCACCGAGGTGCACATTTTGAACTAGTTGTAAATTGAAAGCTTTTCTATGATGGCTGTATAAAACTCGGAGTACTTTTTATTTTGACACCTGCAGTTGCTGTGTTGCTCTGCTAGAACTTAGCGTATCATTATTATCAAATGCTTTAAGGAATCTATTTTCATTTATTCTGATTCTCCTGTTTTCATTTCTAGTATCTTCATGATTTCGTAAATGAAATACACAAAATCGGCGATATACATCAATAAAAGCTTCTTGATAGACGTCTTCTGTCTGGAAAACGCCTATCATATTCCTCAGCTGCTTGCTTAAGCACTATCGTCACAAAACCCATATATGAAATGCTTATCTGCATATTCATTGTTTGTGAATAATCTTGGCATAATAATTATAACACTAATATCATATAAAAATTGATTTGTACAGCGTTATTCATTACAAATTACCCACCCCTTATCATCGTTATTATTGCCTATAGAAAAGAAACTTTTAAATAAAAGTTATGTGGTTATGACTGAATTTTTTTTATAATGCTATCAAAAGTACTGTAGCGTGCAGATCTCGGGGAATACAAAAAAATAATATTTTTTTAATGGGATACCCTGTTTATTATTAAATTTTTGAAATGATCCTTTGTTTGTGATTTCAAAAATATACGATGTTACCCTATGACAACTATTATGTTTGATAAGTGACATTTCTTTAATGAAATAATCAAAATGGTTTACAGTGAGGAAGAAAAAACCAAATATTTATACAAAATAGATAACAAAGATTTATTTAGGAAATTTAAATATAAATAAATGAGAACTCATAAAAGATGTTCGATGTGTCCACCATTATTGGCAATGCATAATTGATAACGTCTTCTTATATTTATAATTGCACTGGAAATGGCTTCATTATTTACATTCAGATTGTTCATTTCAAGTCTTTAATGACTGAATACTATTATTATTATTATTATTATTTTTTTTTTTGGTTTCCCGATGCCGGTCAGTCCTCCCGTGGCCTCCGACGCCTCACGGGAGTCGCGCCGGCGCATCAACTACAGCCACTCCCCACATCCCGCAGGGTTAGTGACTGTAGATACCAGAATCGTGTGCCCTAAGCAGACGGAGAGAACCCAGAATGACCGCCTTCTGCATTTGACCTGCCAGCCACTCGGCTGGTTTTTGGCAGGCCGGTATGATCTTCAGTTCCGAGAGCAGCGTAGGCTTTATCCCTCCGAGTACACCGATTATAAGGACGACCATTTTGACCGAGTAGCCTAGGTACAGCACTTGGAGCTCGTACCGGAGATCGCGATATTTGGTCCGTTTCTCCTCCTCCTTCAAGGTGATGTTTTTCTCCGCAGGTGCCGAGAACTCGATAACATACATCACCTTGAGTTGATGGTCGAGGAGGACTATGTCAGGCTTGTTGGCTTGGATTAGCCTGACAGTCGGGAACGAGTAGTTCCAGTAAATCCGGCATTTCTCGTTCTCGACAACGGACTCAATATCTCCGGGGACGTAAGGCAGCACTGGTGTCTGGTCTACCCCGTACGAGTGCCTTAGATGGTAGTATAGCACTCGTAAAGCCGCGTTATGTCGATGGATGTAGGCCGAAATCGCATATATGGGGCATGCAGAAAGTAAGTGCATGAGCGATTCCGGCGCCTGATGGCAGGTCCTGCAGTTGATATCAGGAACCTCTACACGCCACACGCGGCTACGGTAGACCAAGGTGTTGATAACACCATCTTGGCAGGCCATAATGAATCCCTCGGTCTCCGACTTAAGCCCTGCTGACCTTAGAAAGGCGAAGGTCAGCCTGGTCGATAAACCCAGTGTTTCGATGTTCTTATAGAAGACACCATGCTGGGGTTTATCGACGTGCTGCCGAAACAGATTTTCCTGTTCGGCAGCTCTAATTCGGGCTTTCAGACGATTTGGCTGAAGTTCGGTGACTGACTCAACATCAGCACCTCGCCGGCCTCCTCGCCTGATGTCAAATGCGAGTCCGAGTTCATCTGCGGCTCTTTTTGCTGGCTTGAACAATCCTGCTCCCACTCCTACAGTTTCGAGATGTTTTACGAACCGCAAGAGGGGATCTGAGCTCCTGAGTATGTTACATGCCATACTCAGTACTACTCTGCCATGCGTACACTCCAGGCTCAAGAGTCCTCGGCCCCCCCGTTGACGTGGGAGGTACACATGAGGAACGGACGATCTAGGATGAATACTTCTGTGAATATTCATCATCTTGCGGGTATCTCTGTCTAATTGACGCAGCTCATCTACCCTCCACTTTACTACTCCGAAGGAGTAGAGCAGAATCGGAACGGCAAGCATATTAGTTGCAGACACCTTGTTCTTCCCCGAAAGTTCGGAAGACCAAATCTTTCGGAGGCGGTGTCTGTACTTGCCGCGGAGAGAATCTTTTATTTGTGATACATCCTGGATGTGCCTTTGCTGCACACCCAGATATGTATAGGTCTCTCCGGCATCCAGATGTCTTAGGATGCTTCCGTCTGCGAGCTGCGCATCCTCAGAGAATTCCCCGCATCGTCCTCTCTTGAGGTGGACGACTGCACATTTGTCCAACCCGAACTCCATACCAATTGCCCGCGTATATTCTTCGACCACCCTAAGAGCGTTTTGTAGTTCACGCTCTCCGGAGGCATAAAGTTTAAGGTCATCCATATAAAAGAGATGGGTGACCTTATGCCTCCGGTCGCTGGGTGGCCCGCATTGATATCCGCGGGTTTGGCGGAGCCCAACAGACAACGGCAGCAGTGAGATGCAGAAGAGGAGAGGACTCAGGGAGTCACCCTGGAAAACTCCTCTCCTAAATGCCACCTGCCCTGTCGTGACCCGCTGTGCACCTGATGTTATGGCGAAGCGGGTCTTCCAGAGCGGCAGCAGCTGTTCTATGCATCTCACTAGTGGTGCTGGTACCGCAAGACATTCGAGCAAGTACAACAATAGCTCATGCGATGATGTATCAAATGCCTTGCGGTAATCAATCCAGGCCATCGATAGATTCCGCTTGTATTGCACAGAATCCTGTGTAATACAGCGGTCTATCAGCAGGCTGTCCTTGCAACCTGCCATGCCCTTCTTGGCACCACGCTGTTCGTGTATCTGCTGGAAGACCGGATCAACAGACCTCAGTGTCCTAGCATACAAGATACGTGTAAATATCTTGTAGCAGGAGTTGAGGCAAGTGATCGGCCTATAATTCCTCGGGTCGGAAAGATCCCCCTTTTTGGGGAGAAGCACAGTACGTCCCTCGACGAACCAGTCCGGAATCTGCTGCCCCTCGTTCAACCATGAGTTGAAAACTCGCGCCAGACGGCGGTGAGTGGAAGGAAATTTCTTCCACCACCAGTTGTTAATACCATCTGGGCCCGGGGCAGCGAAGTTCTTGGTACCAACAAGTGCTTGTTGAACTTCCTCCGTACTGATTGCCGGGCACACTTCTTCTGGCTCTTCAAGATGTCTGTGGCACAGAGCCTCGAAGTGTGCTATTGCTGGAGTGTCGCTATTGAATGGACGCGTCGTTTCGTAGGTTCCCTTCCAGAAGGTTTCGACATCTTCTACAGTCGGCGGATTCTCGACAACACGCTGTGGCTCTTGAAAGAGGCGGGAAGGATTCGTACGGAACAAAGTGTTTTGTTCCATACTCCTGACCCGCCTCTTCAATGTTTTCTTTATCGCCATGAGCGCTCGGATCCTATCTAGACAGTGCTGCTTGATGGTAAGCATCACTGTCAGATTTAGAGTATGGTGTTGACGTCTTAATCCGGCTGCTATGCGCCGGATTCTGGGAGTAAAGACTCTACCAGTCGTCTTATATTCCACCACACTCTGGATCCGAGAAGCGTGTTGTCTGGCCGATTGTATTTTGCCCTCGATTTTTTGTACACGCCGCTTGGCTTTCTCGACCCCGTGATTGGTTGACCTCTCACGGGGGACGAGTTGCTTCGCGGCGCTGTACACGGCACAGTTGATTTGCCAGATGTCTACATCCTCCGGAATTTCCTCATCGATGACCGCGTCCATTCTAGCCAGGTCTTGTGGCTTTAGGTTAGCCCTGGTGTTAAAGCTAACCCTCGTCCTTAAGTCTACGTCGGTGAACTCTAAAGGATGTTCCCCATCAGCTGGTAATTGCCGCGGTGGGACTGCGGCTGGCAGTTCTTCCAGCTGACGGGGTGCCCTTACGTAACCTGTCCTGCGCAAGAAGGATACTTGATCTCTCAGGTGTTGTTGAGAGAAGGCGCGATGCTCTGGATGCATTTCGCACCAAAGTGCATGCAATCGCGCCATGTATCCCCTTCGCTCAGGTTCGCTACTCTCGCGGCAGGTCAGCAAGTCATCTTTTAGTTCCCTCGTCCACTTAAAGCGTCCATGTACAATTGCGGTGTCGTTATCGTTTGGACCGTCCGGTAAGGCCCCTCCCATCTGTCCCTGACCTCCATCCGACTGAGGTCGATTGTGAGGGGCACTTCTTAGGTTGTAAGGAACCCATAGCAGTAGGAGTACCAGGGTGGTTAGCCCTGGTACTCCCGGCCGGCATTAGTCAGGCAGAGTTGCCTCTGCCTGTCCAGGGTGCACCAACGTGGAGGTTGCCGGTCCTTTGCACCCCTTTTATTTATTATTATTATCATTATTATTATTATTGGCAGTCTTTTAGAAATCCCCCAAAAAATTAATCCATAGGGGTCAAATCCGGATTGTTAGGTGGCCATTTAATAGGTCCATTATTCCCTATCCATATTGGGGATACATTATTTAAATGAACTCGAACGGGTAGGACACTATGCGCAGTTGCCCCATCCTGCAACCAAATCATATCATCAAGTTCGGCTTCCGAAAAATTCTGCAAAAGAGTATTTTCTGCTTCAGGGATAATTATTTCCAGGTATGTAACTCCAGTTAAAGTATAATCATAAAGTATAGGCCCAACAATTTTGTTTCTGAAACACCAAACGCTAACAGTTTTTCTTCCTGATTTTTTTATTTGTTTTACCAATCTTTTTTTGTTGTGCTTGTTTTCCCACGATCTTCGATTTTTCCTATTAAAAACTACTGCCGTAGAAAAGGATGAATCATCAGTCCATAATATTCTAGTAAAAAAATCGGGATCTTCATCCAACTTTTGAATCATCTGGCGGCAAAAGTCCAGCCTTTTCCTTTTATGAGCCTCTGTTAAAAATTGTACGGATAAAATTTTATATGGTCTGTAGCTGTTATTTTTTAACGTATGTTGAATTTTGGAATAACTTCATGTACCTTCAGAATTTTCTAAAAAATAATGCATGTTTCAAAAAAAGTCTATTCGCGAATAAATATGGATGGGCTTACTTTCGAAATGACGCAGTATATCTAGCTGTTCTTCCTGGTTTGCTTGAACTACATGCTTTTGTCTACTAAAGCTGGAGGTATTATTCACCTTTCGGTAAATATTTTTGAACGTATTTTCTGATGGTGTTGAACGATTTGGATACAACACCCTACATGCTCTTATTGCTGCACGTTTATTTTTGTTATTTTGTAGTATATAACAAGTAAATATTTGGACTTTTTCTTCCTCACTGTAAACCATTTTCATTATTTCATTAAAGAAATGTCACTTATCAAACATAGTAGTTGTAATTTTCATAGCTCGCTTTAATAATGTTAACTTTTCCGTATTTACAGTAACTAGTTTAACTAAGATATTCGACGTTTAATAACTCAAAAACGGTATGTCGTAGGCGTAACATATGGTACATATTTGAAATCCAGAACAAAGGATCTTTCCAAAAATTTAATAATATACAAGGTATCCCATTTAAAAAAAATGTTATTTTTTGTATCCTCTGAAATCTCCACGTTACTCTACTTTTGATAGCATTTTAACAAAATTCGGTCATAACCACACAACTTTTATTTAAAACTTTTTTTCTAGGCAATAATAATGATGATAAGGAGTGGGTAATTTATAATAAATAACCTTGTACAAACTTCAACTTGAAATCAACTGACAGGCAAAAAAATAAATTTGTTTCATTATTATTTGATCAAGGCCAACTAAGAATAACAGCAGTGAGCACACGTAAACATGATCAATTTGCAAAGAATTCTAAATAAAGTTTAACTATAAAACAGTACGTTTCATGGAAATATTACAGAGGGACCTTTTATTTGTAAATTGACTGTAGATTTCGAAAATAAAAAAAAATATTATTAGCGTACCTTTCTTTTTTTAAAAAGAGGGAATCACACCTTCCTGGTTATGCCTCTGGTTGATGTAGGAAAATGAAAATAATAATTAAACATGATACTTATTGAAGAACATATACTTACAAAATATTAATAAAATGTATCATTTAGCTCAGGAGACAAAATAAAAATAAAGCAAATTTTTATTTCTGAAACGGTCGAGTTTTCGGCATAAGTTTATTAAGAAAATTTATATTATTTTCATATTTTCTATTAATTCTCAAATTATCGAAGGTACAGATCGAACCACCCTATATAGAACTATTTTAAAAAAATGGCAGTAATAATATAAGCGTGAGTATTTCGGCAAAAACACCACAAAGAATTATTTGCAGGCGGCAACGCTTGAATGCAGTATTTTCTCTCTGCTACGAACAAGTGATTTTCACAAGTCTATAAACAAACGTTTTTTTTTCAGAAGACCTTCATGTTCAGTTAGAAGAAGATGAACGGGAGTCGTTCGTCCTTTCCACTAGTTCAAGCCAAGCTGGGGAAGTAGATCCAGACTCTTATACAGCAGACGATAATAGAGAAACTTGGGGATCGAACACGGATTTTTTATTATCGATCATTGGATTTGCGGTTGACTTAGCTAATGTTTGGCGGTTTCCTTATCTTTGTTATAGAAACGGAGGAGGTGAGATCGTAATTAATATTTTTATTACCGCTGGTCTTTTGAAAATATCTTAAATGAACTGCAAGTTGATAAAGAATAAGAGAATATTTTTATATTCTAGGCGCTTTTTTAATACCGTATACTTTGATGCTGATATTTGGTGCAGTTCCTTTGTTTTATATGGAATTAATATTAGGACAGTTTAATAGACAGGGCCCTATTAGCATATGGAGGATATGCCCACTTTTTAAAGGTAAGTAAACAGGGTTGACCAAGGTATATTTTATCTCAAAAAATGTCCTTTCTTAATTTTTTTAATTATTACACAAGAAGAATTGAATAAAAGATAAGATTGTATGGTATGCAGAAATGTTATATGTTTATAAATCGTTAACTTATAATAATTATAATTATTATGAAAAATGTTTTAGAGGAGACGTGATTATTTCCTTGACATTTTTTTAAAATATGTCTTAAGTAGCATTTATGTACTTTGAGCTTATAATAGAAATCATTAAAATTTGGTTAGTATCTACCAAACTACACTAATTTTAAATAAATATTTTTTATTTTAACACAAGTGAAATTCATTACGAAAATACTTTCGCATTTTTGATATTGTTTGCAAATTGTTTTCCTACGCTTAAATCAAAATCAAGTTGACAACCCCCTGGTTTTTACCAGTTGCCAACTTACTCTGGATGTCATTGCCAACACCCCAATTATAACATAACTAACATACCTTATGTGACACAAGTTATAATAGATTACATAAATATTTAGTAATTTTGAAAAACAGTACGTGTCACAATGAGTAACGTGAGGAAATAATTGAAATAGAGTTGCTTGCAACTGTTTTCTTCCGTTTTTTTAACATTACTTTAATCATAAAAGACATTTATATTACCTTTAGTTTAAGTTCGATAGTGTTAATGCTACCCTTACAATAATTATTAAATGCGTTTTAAACTATAGTAATCTCGGTAGTATTATGTTTTTATTTGTTTTTGTCCAAAATTACCTCACAAAAATTCAAATTTTATGTGTCTAAAAGAAACTTCAGATTAATTTTCCGTTATCTTATCAGATTACTAAATTTCAGATGAAAGTCGGCAGTGTATGGTCCATAGCAATGTGACCAAGTCCACTGCTTCATTTACTCGTTTTATAAAATTTTCAACATTTCTGATTTTATTTGCTACTGAACCGGTGTGACGAAATTTTACCACTAATTTCAAAACATAAGGATGATGGACAATGGACATGTTTATATATTTTTGGGTTTGTCAAAAAATAAAACGAATAAAAACGTGTTAATAGCTGCCAAAATCACAATTTACTATGAGTGGTAGAAACAGGACAGACACTGTACTGAAATAATCAGTGTTATTTTGAAAACATGATTAAAAAATAAAATTTTGTGCACCAAGGCGTTTTCCTATGTGAGAACCCTGCATTAAAATAAAGTTTGCTTATACAGTATGATTACTATAATGCAGTGCTTTCCATCTATGACTTGTTAAATTATTTGAGATGAAAATAGTGTACATGTTTAAGATCTAGCTTAGAAATATGTCATATAAACATGCGTGTGGCGTGTAGAGGTTCCTGATATCAACTGCAGGACCTGCCATCAGGCGCCGGAATCGCTCATGTACTTACTTTCTGCATGCCCCATATATGCGACTTCGGCCTACATCCACCGACATAACGCGGCTTTACGAGTGCTATACTACCATCTAAGGCACTCGTACGGGGTAGACCAGACACCAGTGCTACCTTACGTCCCCGGAGATATTGAGTCCGTTGTCGAGAACGAGAAATGCCGGATTTACTGGAACTACTCGTACCCGACTGTCAGGCTAATCCAAGCCACAAGCCTGACATAGTCCTCCTCGACCATCAACTCAAGGTATGTTATCGAGTTCTCGGCACCTGCTGAGAAAAACATCACCTTGAAGGAGGAGGAGAAACGGACCAAATATCGCGATCTCCGGTACGAGCTCCAAGTGATGTACCTAGGCTACTCAGTCAAAATGGTCGTCCTTATTATCGGTGTACTCGGAGGGATAAAGCCTATGCTGCTCTCGGAACTGAAGATCATATCGGCCTGCCAAAAACCAGCCGAGTGGCTGGCAGGTCAAATGCAGAAGGCGGTCATTCTGGGTTCTCTCCGTCTGCTTAGGGCACATGATTCTGGTATCTACAGTCACTAACCCTGCGGGTTGCGGGGAGTGGCTGTAGTTGATGCGCCGGCGCGACTCCCGTGAGGCGTCGGAGGCCACGGGAGGACTGACCGGCATCGGGAAACCGAAAAATTTGCAGATACACGAACAGCGTGGTGCCAAGAAGGGCATGGCAGGTTGCAAGGACAGCCTGCTGATAGACCGCTGTATTACACAGGATTCTGTGCAATACAAGCGGAATCTATCGATGGCCTGGATTGATTATCGCAAGGCATTTGATACAACATCGTATGAGCTTTGTTGCACTTGCTCGAATGTCTTGCGGTACCAGCACCACTAGTGAGATAGAACAGCTGCTGCCGCTCTGGAAAACTCGCTTTACCACAACATCAGGTGCACAGCTTGTCACAACAGAGCAGGTGGCATTTAGTCCTCTTTTCCAGGGTGACTCCCTGAGTCCTCTCCTCTTCTGCATCTCACTGATACCGTTGTCTGTTGCGGATATCAATATGGACCACCCAGTGACCGGAGGCATAAGGTCACCCATCTATTTTATATAGATGACCTTAAACTTTATTGCCTCTGGAGAGCGCGAACTAAAAAACACTTAGGGTGGTCGAGGAATACACGCAGGCCATTGGTATGGAGTTCGGGTTGGACAATTGTGCAGTCGTCCACCTCAAGAGAGGACGATGCGGGGAATTCTCTGAAGATGGACAGCTCGCAGACGGAAGCATCCTAAGACATCTGGATGCCGGAGAGAGCTATACATATCTGGGTGTGCAACAAGGGCACATTCAGGATGTAACACAAATGAAGGATTCTCACCGCGCAAGTACAGACACCGCCTCCGAAAGATTTGGTCTTCCGAACTTTCGGGGAAGAACAAAGGTGTCTGCAACTAATATGCTAGCCATTCCGTTTCTACTCTACTCCTTCGGAGTAATAAAGTGGACGGTAGATGAGCTGCGCTAATTAGACAGAGTTACCCGCAAGATGATGAATATTCAGAGAGGTATTTATCCTAGATCGTCCGTTCCTCGCGTGTACCTCCCACGTCAACGGGGTGGGGGGACTCTTGAGACTGCAGTGTACGCATGTCAGAATAGTACTGTGTATGGCATATAACATCCTTAGGAGCTCCGATCCCTTCTTGAGGTTTGTAAAACATCACGAAACTGTAGGAATGCGAGCAGGATTGTTCAAAGCAGCAAAAGATCAACAGATGAACTCGGTCTCGCATTTGATACCAGGCGAGTTGCTGATGTAGAGTCAGTCACTGAACTTCAGCTAAATCGCCTAAAAGTCCGAATTAGAGCTGCTGAACAGGAAAATCTGTTTCGGCAGCATGTCGATAAACCCCAGCATGGTGTATTCTAATAGAACATAGAACCACTGGGTTTATCGACCAGGCTGACATTCTCCTTTCTACGATCAGCCGGGCCTAAGTCGGAGATCGAGGGATTTATTATGGCCTGCCAAGATGGTGTTATCAATACCTTGGTCTACCGTAGCCGCGTGTGGCGACATAACGCGGCTTTACGAGTGCTATACTACCATCTAAGGCACTCGTACGGGCTAGACTAGACACCAGTGCTGCCTTACGTCCCCGGAGATATTGAGTCCGTTGTCGAGAACGAGAAATGCCGGATTTACTGGAACTATTCTTTCCCGACGGTCATGCTAAATCAAAAACATCACCTTGAACGAGAAGGAGAAACGGACCAAATATCGCGATCTCCGGTACGAGCTCCAAGTGTTGTACCCAGGCTACTCAGTAAAAATGGTCGTCCTAATAATCGGTGTACTCGGAGGGGATAAAGCCTACGCTGCTCTCGGTACTGAGGATCATACCGGCCTGCCAAAATTCAGCCGAGTGGCTGGCAGGCCAAATACAGAAGGCGATCATTCTGGGTTCTCCCAGTCTGCTTAAAGCACACGATTCTGGTATCTACAGTCATTAACCCTGCGGGATGTGAGGAGTGGCTGTAGTTAATGCGCCGGCGTGACTCCCGTGAGACGTCGGATGTCACGAGAGGACTGTCCGGCATCGGATATTCTGGAAAAAATAATAAAAAGAATAATAATAAAAACACTACTTATGGTACAATTCCCTGTATCCCTAAACCAACGTTGTGCAGGAGAGACACCGGACTCACACCCAATATTCATGTATAGTGGAAGTAAACCTTCTCACAGTTAATTCCACTGCTATGACCAAAATCGAACCTGGATCATTTTGGTGATAGACCAACTACGTTGCCTCTCGACCATCAGTCATATAAATATAATTTAATATAAACATTTTGATATTGAAATTTGTTTTTGTTCTAGGTATTGGGTTTTGCGCTGTTTTAGTAGCTTTTTATGTGTCCTTCTATTACAACGTTATTCTAGGTAAGTTATAAGTAGACTGGACTAATTTCCGTAGTAATTGAGTGGCGTTAGATATGAGCCAGCGATATGTAAATAACCAACAATGCATTTATTCTTCGATTACAGCTCATTTATTTAGTCGCAGTGGTTAATATAACAATTGGTAGTGTTATATATTGTTTAAAAATGGGTTGGAACCATTGATGTGACGTAGTTTTCTGACATTGACGTAATATTCTATATTCTGTAAGTTTAGTTGATTAGGAAACGTAAATTTAAAGAGAAACTTCGAAATTCTTTGACGGTTCAAAGTGAAAGAAAAAATCCGTTGTATCGATTCCATTCGATCTTGGATTCACCCGTGGTATTGGTAAGATTTTTAAAGATATAGGTATGACAGTGGCTCATTCATCAGTAAATAAACTACAACAAATTTTAGGCAATCCAAAAGACAAAATTGTAACAAAAGAGAAGTCGATGATTTATGAAATTATCTGTAAAGACTGTAATCAAAAGTATGTAGGACAAACTAGACGATTAATTCAAGCTAGATTCAAAGAGCATATATAACTCATCTCAAATATGGTAGAACAGATAAGTCTAGTGGTGCCCAACATGCGTTTGAAAACAACCATAAAATAGATATTAGCAATTTAAGATTAATTAGGAATATAACAAATACTAGACTTAGAGCTTAGAGATCACAAAGTGTAAAAATAGTATGAATAGTGACAAAGGGCCAATCAAAAATAGCCCGTTGTATTGGCTAGTGGGTCACGGTTAACTGAACCGTGACACTAGTTTAGGTATAAATAAGATACTACGTTGGCGAAACGTGCGTCGATTGCAGTATATGGTGTTCTGGTGTTTCGTAGAAAACTACGTCAGTGTTGCATATTATTTAGAAAAGTGCTTACCTTTCAACTGTTCTGTATAGAAGACAAAAGCTGAGAGAGAACACGTGAGAACATTTGCATGAGCAAATGTTTTCTATATTTTCTTCGAAAAACGCCTCCTTCGTTGTATAAACACATTTATCTACAGCAAAAACAATCGTGCAACATCGATGGAAGTGATATTTGCAAATCTAAAAAAAATTTTGTAAATTATTAGCTGAAAGATGTTTCTCACTGAGAATTTGGCATATCCTGGATTTTTGTAAAATGTCACTAATTCTCTTACTAACTTGCAACATTTGTTAAAATGTGTAATAGAGTTTGTACACTATCAAGTAGTTTAAAAAAGTATGCTAGGGATAATTAAGAATTTTATAATTTGTAGATACTGTCATGACCAATAGTACATTATAGTTTTTATAAATTACGTGTATCATTCTCAGTATCTTGATTATTAAATAATTGCCAAGCCTCAGAGACAACTTGTAAATCACCAGAATTTTTACTGTTTTTACTTTTACTGTTAATAAGCTGCTAAATTTGTATGCGAACTAATTAATAAAATAAATTATCATATTACTTTATTAAAAATTTGAGGATGTTTTTTAAACTTATTCGACAACTCTTGTTTGCTCCATGAGTAAATTTCTTGTTGTCTGCGAATGTGGAATAATATGTAATCCACGAAATCCGTAGCAATAAAAAAGAATATTTTTGCGAAAACAGACTCTCTATTCAACACGTAAAACTTTAATAAAGGAAATTTATTTTTGCTTCTAACATTTTAATTTTTTAGCATTAATAATAATTTAGGAATATTTAATAACAAAAATACCTTCTGTTTTATTTTCCTTTAAACAAAATAGTAATTCACAGAATGCAACAAATGTACTATTGAGTACAAACGTAATGCCATTGAAAGCAAAGTAATTTTTAGTTCCATGGAATGAAAAACCAAAATCCTGTGTTTAACTATTCACTTAATACAAGCATCTAATTAAAAATCGTTCAAATTGTACCAGAAATTATAAAATTGTCTCGTATTCATTCATTGACATTTCTCGTGTGTACTTACATACTAAACAAGAGCAAGACTTTCATTTGAGAGAGTTGTTCGCAATGCATTTAGACTTTAAATGTTAAATTATAATTTAATAAAAAAATTGTGCCATTCAACAATTATCACCTATGTAGGTTAGTTACCGAACGTACGAAACTTTTCAGTTTAAATTGAAATAAAACATGAAAACATGCATAAATGTGCAATTTTCTCGTAAAATGTTGGTGAATCTAATCAAAAATCGAGCAGAAATCATTGACAAATATGTGTGATATGAGGTCTTCTACTATTACAAATAATAACTGAACATACATACACTACTCAAAAAATTTAGAAGAACGCTTGTTTGTACCTCAATAAAATCAAGCCGTAAATTTTATGCAAATAAAACTAAGAGTCTGAAAATGCGTACACGACCATCGCAAAGAGTAATACGGAACGTTGACTCTTCCGTGAATAGCACAGATCTCCATTGTCGAAGTTGCCATGCGCCATGCTGACGAACAAAATTCAGGTGAGTTGTTCCGGACGGGTCGTCTTGCCCTTAAGTTTGATTCCCGTAACCTGCTCTTTAATGTCTGATCTGATACAGTCATACCACGCGTCGTCCTGAGAGAATTTTGGAGGTCTCTTGCAGTAGAGACTCTGGTACGAAGACATGAAATTATTAAAAATTGATCTTACGCAATTTGTATTGACCAGTCTCATGATAGTGATACCACAAACGTTGAATGACGGAAGAGCTTAAGTAGTGGTGAGGGGTATGTGAAACTTCTCATATGGTCCAAATGTTACTATCCTACCGACATCATAGATGTCTCTGTGGTGGATAGCGACTTGCGAAGAGCGGCGACCTCTAGCCCAGGTGGACTAAACTACTGTTATTAAGTATGATTTGAACGAAACAACTACTCAACGGGCAAATACCCGACCTGCATTGGATTATACCTTCAAATCATGATAGATCGGTAGCCAATATCATTTGTCAATTCCTAACCAGACATAGACCAGTTTCGAACTTATTAGTTCTCCTCAGTATGCCATAGGTTATGGAACAGACAAATGATAGTGGCCAACCTGCTATTCATATACTGACTAAGGTAAATTGAGTAGTGGTGAGAGGTATGTGAAACTGAATGTGACTAGCAGGTTGGCCACTATCATTTGTCTGTTCCATAACCTATGGTATACTGAGGATAACTAATAAGTTTGAAACCAGTCTATGTTTGGTTAGGAATTGACAAATGATATTGGCTACCGATCTATCATGATTTGAAGGTATAATCCAATGCAGGTCGGGGTATTTGCCCGCTGAGTAGTTGTTTCGTTCAAATCATATTTAATAATGGAAGAGCTTAAGTTAAAGTTTCTCGAAACTTGTCGAATGCTTTCATTATTTTCAGCCAAAGTTACAGCACGAATCACTTCTATCTCGTTGAGATGTCTAATTTTCACTTAGCTTAAGTTATACTGTCAGTTGCAAACATTTTCCACTATTCCTTGATATCACCAAGGCCTTCCTAACTCACCACAACTAATTTGAGATGCTTAATTTCACTTTAGTTTTGGTAGTTGCTTTACATCATCACGCTTACGTTAAGAGTATTTGATGCTGTTAATTTTATTTCAGTCATTTAAGGTAACTAAAAGGTGTATCTTTCAGAGACTCTTAGTTTTATTTGCATAAAATTTATGACTTGAAATTTACTGAGGTACAAAGAAGCGTTCCTCTAAATTTTTTAAACAGTGCATGATAAATTTTACTTCCTTCTATGTTGGAATATTTATTCACGTTGATCATTTGATAATACATGAATATTGACTCAACTATCATCATATCTAAAACGCATATGATTTTTGTAGCATGGGCTTTGTATTTTTTGGGATCCAGCATTTCCGCAGAACTACCATGGATGCATTGCAACAATACATGGAATACTGAAAAAATGCTGGGAGAGCATGGGTCTTAACGAAACAAGTAAAATTATTTTAAAGTTCTTAAATGATTCCTCCCGTACGAGTAAACACACACCAGCATCAGAATTTTTCAAGTAAGTAAATGGCTATTTATGTAACCAGTTACGAAAGACTTTATTTTGTGTAACGAGTGGATGTTTGTGGGATGAGCTAAGCGAGTTTCCGCAAAATGACAGTTGAGTGTTGGGAAAATATTTATAACTGTAATGATCCAGATGAAGCCTCCCATATATTCTTTACAAGGTTTGAATTTTTAGTAGGTCAATCATCTATACAAGCGATAGAATGTAAGAATATAAAAAAAGAAACCGTAATCTAAGGACTAGTTAGCTCGATTAAAGAAAGAGATAAATTATTTCAATTGCATATTAAACATCCACACGATGACAATCAAAAACAAACATATATTAATTATAGAAATAAATTAAATGCTCTTATAAAAAACAAAACTAAATATAACTATTTTAAATCTATAATTAACAAAAATAAATACTGTCCTAAAGACCTTTGGAATACCGTAAAAGAATTCACTAACAATTATAAAAAAGATGATAAAAAAATAACAAAAATAATTGCGGAAAACTGAAATGAAATAATAATAATAATAATTTATTTTTCTAAAATAGGGGAAAATCTTGCCTCAAAATATAGCTCCAAGAGTCTCCAGTAACTAACCACGAAAGTTTAACAAACTGTATGCCTATAGATTTGGTAGGCAGATCTGAAATAAAAATGTCGTGTTAGAATTGAAAAACAATAAGGCACCTGGGCCGGATGGGATAACAAATAAAATGTTGAAATTAACAAATCGTTACATAGCCGACCCGTGCTGTCACATTATTAATAAATGTATAGTTTGTGGAAAAGTGTCTACTCAGTTCAGGGAGCAATAATAAAACCATTATTTAAAGGAGGTGATAAAAATATTGTCTCGAATTATCGTCCCATCTCATTAACATCATCTACAGCAAAAGTATTTGAAAAAGTAATAAAGAGCGATTGGTTAGTTACTTAGATAAAAATAAAATTATATTCGAATGCCGTAGCTAAATAATTGATATCTTCTGTGTACAATGCAATGGATAACAAGGTGTCTTTGTTGATCTAGCAAAAGTCTTTGATACTGTCAGTCATGGACTTTTGCTGGATAAACTAGAACACCTTGGCATAAAAGGTAATGTTTTAAATCTTTTTGAATGTTACCTAGAAAATCCTACATAGCAAATAGAAGTAAATCAAGTGTATAGTGACGACGAAAAAGTGACATGTGGTGTTCCACAAGGAACAGTACTTGGCCCTGTACTTTTTGCTATCTATTTGAATGAAGTACTTACCCTAGGATCATCTTAACATATTATCTGTTATGCTGATGACACGGTTATTCTGTATGTTGAATAAAAAATGGCAAAACCGAATATTTCGATTAAATATAAAATTGGCTAATAATTATTACGAAAAATATATTTCCTTATTTATTTCACTACATATAATTATTTATATGAAATACATAAATATAATTTTAAAAACGTAATTTGTATTAATTTGATTTTTTAGTCGAGCAGTGCTTGAAATGCAGTGGAGCAATGGATTGCATGAAATGGGTTATCCAAAATGGCAATTGGTAATATGTTTGATGTTGATATACTGTATGTTATACATATCTCTCTTTAAGGGAGTGAAATCTTCAGGTAATTTAATAAGAAACAGTAACATAAAAAACTGTCTATTTATATATTTTAGGAAAGGTCGTCTGGGTAACCGCAACTATGCCATATGTGGTATTAACAATTCTCTTAATAAGGGGTTTAATGTTGCCTGGTGCAATATCAGGAATTTCTTATTATCTTAAGCCGGAATTATCAAAGCTTAAAGAAACACAGGTAATGTAATACATTCATCAGGTTTGAAAAAAATATATTTGCATCTTTTAAAAGCCCATCCAATTTTCTGTCATGTACCCAATAAAGACGTCGTTCTGATAATGATACTAAAAAATATTGATTATCAAAAGGAGGCAGATCCCTATGGTATTATATTCTACTTTATTAAAAAATATGGTGATAGCTTGAAGGTACATTTCTTTAGATCATATTATATTAATCTTTATACTGATGAAATTGGCAATATCCTATATATTTAATACATAAAAGCAGAATATTACCAGAATACTTTGCAATCATGAATAGTGTTTAATACAAAATTCTGGCATTTAGTATTCTATATTTAATACCCTCGTTTCAAAGTATTCAGAATTAGTATTCATAACTTTTCAAAATAATATAGAGCATACAATACCCAAAGTATTAATAAATACTTAAAGTAGGTATGTTTATACTAAAATATTATTTGATATCACGCAAATAGGTAGATGATTTTAGCGTGATAGTGAATGATACTAACTATGCATTTTATGAAAATCAGTCACAGGTATGGATGATTTCAACTAATATTTACATACGTTTTGGGTCGGGGGGATCGAAGTATAAATTATAATATGTCGTCTATCAGTTTTCCTCAAGATACATACCAAGAAATCTATATGATTTTTATTTTAATTCACAAAAGAATGTTACATTTTGGTTTATTTTATATTCGTTTTGTTTATTTCTTATTAAATAAAATATTAATTTGAAGAAAGTGTCGGCAAATCAGATATTTAATATCCTTTTGCGTAAAATTAGTAAAATTAACTTGCTCCTTGTTGTCTCAGGCAAAGTCATGCTTGTGGCATAAATTATCACCCAATGGTGGTTCTGTTGGAGTATTCTGAATACTTGTTCATGAGGTATTCAGTATTCAGTATTCCCATGTTTTTTCTATAATCATACCCAGCTCTAGGAGACAGAGTCCGTTGTTGTAACATCAGGTGTACCACAGGGGTCCCATTTAGGTCCATTACTATTTCTGGTTTATATAAATGTTATCTCGAGCTTCTCTCAATTTTGCAATATTTTCTTTACGCAGATAATCTCAAAATATATCCGCTGTGTAATATTTGTCAGATAAAATTTGTTTCCAATATGCTATTGACAATTTTATGCAGCAGAAATTATCAAGATGTAAAATTATTTACCAAAACTACAAGAATATGAAAAACTTTGAACATGTACGTTCTACTTATGGTAGAAATTCTGTTTGTAGTACAACTTATTTCATACTGTCTTTTAGTGAAAATTAAAGAGAATTTATGGGCTTTCCAACAAATTTGTTGACAATAACCTTTTTGGAAATAAACATTAAATATGGTAATAATTAAAAACAACATTTTTTATAGGTTTGGGTAGATGCAGCTGTACAAATATTTTATTCCGTTGGCGCAGGTTTTGGTGTGCATCTCTCATATGCAAGTTATAATACATTTCATAATAATTGTTACAGGTAAATAGACAATTATAGTACTGTTAGTAATAACATATTTATATATAGGAGGTATATTTTCGTCATTTTTGGAACTACTATTTCAAAACATTCAGCAATTTGAATTTAATGTATACACATTGTGAAAATAGAAAATAAACTAAGAATAAGCCTTGGAAATTTTCATATAAAAATAGGCAACGATGTTCAATTAACATCTAATTACTCTCAGCTTTCGCAGTGCTATTATAATGTTGCATACCTTATAACTTGTGCGGTTTATTTTTTATATTCCGCTGTAAAATATTTATTATTATTGCATGTCTTCAGTTCAATTTTCAGAATTATCACCAAAAAAAGAAAATTGCTATAGGTACAGACTCAGATGTTACAGATTCTGATATTAAACGCCATTAATAAATATTCAAGTCAGATGTTCAGAAAATATTAATAAAGCTTGGTGTTTAAGTATTAATAAATGCTACGTAGGTGTTATGTTTTGAGTAATTATTAGAGCCCGGATCCGTGTCGTACATTGAAAATATTGTCATTGAACATTTAGTATTTAGTTTTCAAAGTTTTTGCTGTTAGTACCAAAACAATATAAAATTCTTTTGCAACCCATAGTAGCTATACAGTGTAGAAAATGCCAAATATGTCCAACCGATTGAATATGCGAGATGGACATAATAGTAATAGTGTGTGGGACTGAATTCACATGGATACGTGATCACGCATCCGTGGCGACCACAAGCCAATAGCAAAGCAGATAGATTATCACGGACTAATTCAAGGTCGCAATATATGAAAGTTGGTTAATTTAAACTTTTTCCGTACCACGGACAGATCGTGACTGTTTTGAACATACGCATTTTACACGTTTTGTTTCTTATTTCTTCCTTTCGGATTCTCTGGTTCCACAATACTTTTCTTGGAGTTTTACTCAAATTATTGAGAATAGTGACAACTAACAGCAAACTTAACGAATCCATGACTTTTATGATGTATTTTTTAGGTTAGAACACCTAAATGCGGCAAAATTAAAATCTCCATCATAAAACGCATAGGTACGTGGTTTGTGCATACTCCATTAGGACGGTCAATTATAACGGATACGTAATCACGGATACGTAAGTTTGTAATCACCTATCCATGTGGATGCAGCCTGAGTATATCATAGGTGGCTGGTGAGGCACAGACTACACCTGTCCTTGCGTTCGCTGAGCATGCCTTATTCTATCTCATTTCATTCTAGTTTTCAGCAAACGCTCGAATTATTTTTCTAACTTGCCATATTTGACATTTTACACACGGTATGATCAACTAAAGTCAAAATACATTGTTCTCTTTTTTGTTTTAAATAACAAGAGAATATATAAATTTCAGGGACTGCATCATAACAACAATTGTCAATTGTTTCACAAGTTTCTTTTCTGGTTTCGTCATCTTTACTTATTTGGGATACATGTCACACAAACAAGGAGTCCACATAAATGCAGTAGCCACAGAAGGTATGGTATAACCAGATTTTTAATCAGTTTTTAAATAACTATAAATAATTTTGTTAGAAATGTTGGAAGAATAACTATTTTACAATTAATTAATAAAAAATATTGTTTAATATTGTATATTTGTTCCTCTCTCTTTAGGACCCTCTTTTTTAAATATTCAAAAGAGACAATAAACTAAAAATACATATAAGAAATAGAGTGGCCCTTTTTTATTAATATATGATCCACAATAAAAAGTAATAGGAACTTTTTCTCATATATTTACTTTTAGCAAGTTGTGCATGCAAGCAAATGTAACTGAAAATTGGTACTATATTCGATATTGTATTAAAATTAATACTAACGCTAAAAATTTTTGCGATTATTTTAAATATACATACATACATTTTATCTTATGTTTTATATTAATGAATTGCAGGGCCTGGATTAGTATTTCAAGTATATCCAGAAGCAGTAGCAACTCTACCAGGTTCCCATTTGTGGTCGATTTTATTCTTTTTTATGTTAATCATGTTGGGACTGGATTCTGCGGTAGGTATAAATTGTTAATTCTCTAGTTTTCAAAGTTAAATTAATAAGTAAACATTTTGAATAATACTAATATCACATTAAAAAAACGTTTGACATAAGGTTTGTTCGTAGAACAACAATTAGGACCAGCTTGAGACTATCAGAAATTATAATAACTATGAGTAGTGTCTTAAAAAGGTTCGTTAATAGCTAATGCGCATAGTCAGTAAAGTTTCAAAGTGTTTCTGGATATTATACAAACAAAACTATTATAACTAGAGAGTGAATCGGATACCGACAAAAAAAATCAACTTTACGTAAAGAATTGGAAATAATGTATGATGATAACTAGTGATGTAACAAGTGGTGTGGCCAGAAATTTAGTATGGATGGTGGGTCAAACTTTTTTTGGTCTTGCAACTTGGATTATTAATTTTTACTTACAATATGCTGCATCATCAGTTTTTGACTAACATAGCCATTTTGATCGAGAAAGTCGGTTCAATTGAAATTTTAAGGCTCGTTTACATAATGTCGGAATCATATGTCCACACATCTGTACTGTGTAATAAATTTATTTTCTGGTACCTGTCCAAAGCCAAGGATTTATTTATAATCACTGCGATATCATTTTCCATTTTTTAACATTTTGCCTTTTTAGTTAAAAATTGGGCAAGGTACTCCTTTTATCTTCTCTCAGTCACAGTTAATGCTCTACTATAATAAAACAAAGAATAAAAAAAAACAAGAGTAAAATTTGTATTGTATTAATAAAGAAAATACAAAAAAAAGTTGTTATAGTAATACGATGTCAGTATTTGGTGGAAATTGATCAAGAACTATGGACATCCAGATGAATTTTAAGATAACAGTTTAATATTTAATTAGAAATTTACTTATTAGTAGCTGTATGGTAAAAAACCAAGTTTCAGTGTCGGATGTTGATTTACAAAATGTCACATAATCATCAGGGTCAGGAAATTGGTGAGCTAGTCCGGATTTCAGGACCGGTAGCTACCACTGCCTCGTATGGTTGACAGAAGCACATACGTAGACAAATAAAAGCAAAAGTATAAAATGATTAATACCGCTTGATACAAAGTATTTTTTCAGAATAACTGATGTCTGCTATCGCATTAGCATACATAGTCAGGTCACAACTAAAATTCGTTCTGCATTCGTGGCTGTTCAATTTGAGCGATTTGGTCTGTACATACGTGTGTACAGGGAAAATGAAGTTCACATGGACAGGCACTGACAAACCGCACAGATAATTTTCACGAATTTTACACATTGTTTTTTATCCCGTCCCTGTGTAAAACATTGTAACGTTTTAGTTTCCCCAATGTTTTACTTGGGATTAATTAATATTGTCTACTGTTACCTATATGATTAAATGAAACATTGTTAACCCTCTAGTGCCCAATTTTTTTTCCACCCCAAAATTCACCTCAGGTTAATTTAAGTTTGCTAATACTCATTCTGCATCTAAATTTCATTTAGCGTGTAACCAATTACCAGTATACCTTGTAAAGGTGTGTCTGCCTTGAGGCGGACCTGAGCAGTGAGTGTGGAAAAATATATGTGTGAGTGAAATTAAAACAATAGCATTTGTTTGATCGGATCTTTTATTATTAATTTTTTAATGTATTTTATAATTGTTTTATACAATTTTTGTTTTGTGTGGAAAATGATAAAACAATTTTTTACTGCTGAGCAACATAGATTCACTTTGCATTTGGAACAAGTGCAATCGGTTTCTGATTTGCACTCAGGTAATTTGCATTGCCGTTTGCCTGAACGATCCATCCAATCTGGCCAGTGATTGAGTCCATCAAAACAGGTATCAGCTGTAGGTAAATAAGTTTTTTTTCAGGAAGTCGTCTCACAGGAACTTCGGGAGGGGGTGTTGGTGTACTTCTGGGATGACCAACCGATTTTCTTGTGGGTTCCTCCATTTCGTTTTTACATAATATAGCAGCTACCTGTCTTCTAAATTACAGGTAACTCAATATTCAATATTTTGGAATGTTTTCTATTCAATCGATTATACAACAAATAGGCAATGACCACGGCAATGTTCATGACATGATAAAAAATTCGGTTGGTCCACTTATTTGTCTTCATCCTGATATGACATCGACCCAAAAGCCCATCCATTACATCGACACATCTCATGTGTGCATTATATTCATGAACAACGGTTGGGCAGTCCACTTCAATTCTTTGTTTCTGTGCACGGTCAAAACGTGAGGCATTGGAGCCATTTGTTCAGCATTACCGGTTATGAATGGCTGGATACCCATATAAGTCGATGCCACTCGCACGCATTTATTTTCCTTCCACAGAATGGTTGATAAATCTACACCGCAGCATGAACCGACATATTCTTCTGAATATCCTCTGATTTTTTTTGTTGACCTCTTTATCTGTAGATAATTTGCAGTTTGGAATACAATTCACACGAATTGTTCCCAAGGAAAATATTCCTCTGCTATGTAAATACACCAGCAATGGCAATGTCGTGTAAAAATTGTAGAAATAAATAATATGGTTCTGGTGGGTATGAATAATTTGTGACAACCTTGAAACCACATTGGCAGCTGCACCCAAATCTGGTGCTTCATTCGGTATTACATTATCACTTGCACCAGAATAAAGTTCAAACCCGTATGAATAACCGTAGGAATCACATAACACAAATAGTTTCATAACCCACTTATGTGGTTTAGCAAGCATATATTGACGCAGGTGTGAAACTACTTTCGTAGAGCACATTTGTTCATCCACACAAAGACGTTGAGACATTGGCACTGATTGAAAGCATTTATTGAAATGTTCTACAGTTGGTCTTACCTTGAATATTGTTTCAAACTGTGGGTGGTCTCTTGCTAACAAGTTTGCGTTATCATTGAAGTGTAAATAACGACGAATTTCTTGGAATCTATTTCTTGTCATTGCTTGTCTTATAAGCTCAAATGAGTTTTCAGCCCAATATTTTCGAGTATTTGGATATCGATAGACCGACATATAAAAGAGAATCCTTACGTATTTTTGTATCTCCCGTGGCGATGTTACGAATTTGGTAGAAATGTTTATTTGACGAGCGTACAAATTGGTTTGATCGGCAATGTATTTGAATAATATTTGAAACAATCATAAGGCGTTTTGAGTTCATAAAATCGTTCAGGTAAATCTTCAGTTCCTTTAAGCTGTATTTGCTTTTTGTGTAGTTGGATATTTTTTCTTGCGCAATAAAACATTTTTGAATACTAGTCTTTTTGAGTCAATATCTCTAGATGATCCAAGAAGTGTATTCAGTGGTAGAACTTCTTTCTCACGCCTACGTTTGTTGAGTAGCGACGTAAGAAGTTCAGTACCTTGATCAGACATTGACTCAGAACTTGGAACTTGTATATTACTATATGATATAGACAATAGCTCAGTATTACTTGGCCCTTGCATTGATTCATAAAATTCGCTTTCACTTATGTTACTCAAAGTTATATTAGTGTCAATTGCTTTTTCTATCGCCGAGTCGTCCATCACCAGGCATTATTCGATTGCCTCATCATCCACTTGCTCTAGCACAGCCTCGTTATGAATTGTTGGTAATTAGCAGATAATCAGGATCTACAATACTGTCATCAGAGAACTTGGCTTCATCATCAGTGTTCAGTTCATTAGTATCCACTTCATCTAATAATGAAAAGATTTCGTCTTGCGATATTTACGAGACATCGTAAACTTTACGATCCATAGCTGAAATTATAAATACACCTTATCTAATATTATTTATGCAACTACATTAAAAAAAGTGCTGAGGTAATATCTATTATTTATTATTGCTATCTGCCCAAGTCCACCTCCAGGTGGGTATAATAACAGGACAGGTGTGCATTTTTTCGTGAGCAATTTATTTTCGGACATATTTAAATTAAAGTAGAATGAATATCAAAGCTTACCTGTATTACTTCCTCACCCCTCAAAGTGAGGAAGTTATGTATTCGTGACACATTTTTTTAAAATTTTTATGCATTTCTGGGCGAATTCGACGAATTATACATACAAAATTTCACAGAAAAATTTCCGGTCTGTGTGTCTGTCTGTCTGGTTCGCGATAGCAGCTACAGTTTTTCAGATAAAGCTTTCAAATTTGGTACACATTTTAGAGATCAAAGAAGAGATTGAGTTCGTTGATGAGCAAAATCGGTCCCAATTTTTGAAACCTCAAAAAATGTGACTTGTTTTAAACGTCAAAGTAACTTTTTGAAACGTCAAAATGTGACTTTTTTGAAACGTAAAAAAATGTGACTTTTTTTGAAACGTAAAAGTTACTTTTTTGAAATGTCAAAATGTGACTTTTTTGAAACGTCAAAAAATGTACTTTTTTGAAACGGAAAAGTTACTTTTTTGAAACGTCAAAATGTGACTTTTTTGAAACGTCAAAAATTGCTTTTATTATAAACTCCACCACACGTCGAGTTTGACTACGATGAGGAAGTTTTGATCCCCAAGTAATTGGCAGTGGTTTTCTATCTTCAATTCTAAGCACTAGAAATATTTATTATCGATTTTCAAACGTTTAGTATAATTTACACAATCACACCGCTCCAATCGACACTCTAATGATATTTACAGCACAACCGCTTGAGTTTCCAGGTAGAACATTTTACACACCTACTGGTGGAATATAGCCTGCAGGCGGATATGAGCAGTAAGGCTAAAAAATGTTTATATAATATTTTAAACTGGCTTCACGTGTCGTCCGCCTCAAGGCGGGCTTGGGCACTAGAGGGTTAATTAAAATAAAGAGTCACTTGTTAACAGGTATCAAATCAAATCCAATTTTAAGATAATAAAAAATAAAATAATTCTGTAGGATACTGGAAAATCCTGTTTACTTTAAATTATTAATTAAGTATACAGAGTGTACATTTTAGGTATAGTAGACTTTAAAGTCAAGAAATCGTATTCTTTGTATAATCAATGCCAAGTTCTTTTTGTTTAGGGGTTTTCCCGTGTTCCCCCCAAAAACCAACAAACTCAAAAACAATATTTTAAAAATTTTAATTCAATTACCACTTAAAGTAATTTTTTTGCGCACAGGTACTAGTATATTTTGGTCATAATATAATTTTGGGTATTTACATACAGGGGAAGTTTACGCTTAAGTTACCCCGTATTTATGTTCTGCCTTAATGTAAACATCTTACTAGTACCGTGTGCATTGTATACTTTAGTTTGTTAATTCATTTTTTATTTATTTTTTACGCTCTACACTGGCGAACAGTATAGGCCAATGTGTATATAGGTATATATATTAACGTTATTGCTACTCATCTTGTAAATAAATTTGTCATAATTCGCTTGTCGTTTCCTTTCATAACTGGTTTGGTAAGTTTGATAGTTACCTCTGTTTTTTTCTTGGGTATTGAACAATAAGTTAAATTTACCTAACGTCCAGATATATCTGCAACTAGAGCTGATATATAAATTAAGAATATTAGAGATTAATAAGGAACTCCGCCCGTCTCTTCATTTGCCTGGCAGGAGCACACCCGACAGTCAGCGCGACAGCTGGTTTCGTGCAATGTGACTTCTTTTGTACATTTTTTTTTTCTAAATTAATAAAGAAGTTCGTGGCAACATTTATTAGTTTATTGTTTATATATCGACTTTTGCTTTCCGATAGTGAGAAAGTCTTTTGAATACTCAAAATTCTTAGTGTAATATTATTACACCGAAAGTCATTCTTCCAACCACGCCAAAAAAATGTATTTCGTACGTCCTCTATAATAGTTCCTGAAACAATCTTATACACACTTGGTAGATATGTTGTACGCAATTTACGGCTACTAGGTAAAGGAAATCTGCATGCACAGAACATGACACACAAATCATAAAAAAATTCGTCTTTTGTAACTCTACTAGCAATATTTTGTTGACAGATAGTTGAATTTAAATGTCATTCACAATCACTGCTTGTATCAAATACCTAGCGTCGATTTCATGGAGTATACAGAATATATAACCTTCTATCGTTAAAAAGTTTAAAAAAAAAAAAGGGGGCCAAGGGGGGGGGGTTTTTGGGGGGAAAAAAAAAAAAAAAAAACAACCCCACTTTTTAAGGTGGAAAAAAAAAAAAAAGGGGGGATACCACCGGACACCCAACGGTTAATTTAGTTATTTTTGAACTACATTAAGTAATTCTTTTGTTAACATCTATGTAACTTGGACGTTTATTTAAGCCACGAAACAAATCGCAATACTCAATAATTTTCATTAAAGTTTTAATTTATTGCTTAATTAATATTTTAAATATTTCTAGATGGGTGGCTTGGAATGTGTTATAACTGGACTGATGGACGAATTTTCTAATTTCTTCAAAGACAAGAGATATTCTAGAGAAATATTTACTCTGGTTATCATAATTATGTCTTTTTCTGTGGCACTTATAAATGTAACTCCGGTAATACAATAACTTAGATAAAAATTTACAAAAATTTAATAAAATATGTTCTAGGGCGGCATTTATATGTTTCATTTGTTTGATACATATTCAGCTGGTATTTCTCTCCTATGTTCAGCTCTGTTTGAGGCAATAGCTGTATCATGGTTTTATGGTAATATATTTCATAAATTAATTCATCCCATTAATCTGTAAAGTTTTAGGTCTGGACAGGTTTACTCAAGATGTAGAAGCTATGTTGGGGTTAAAACCAGGGTTATACTGGAGGATATGTTGGAAATTCATCAGCCCTAGTTTCCTAATTGTAAGAATGCTGATAGCATTAATTAAGATAATATTTTTAGTAAAATATGTATGTTATACCTTTTATTTAATTATTGTATTAGATACAGAGACTACCCATCTAGATTCATAGGTAATAAAAATTTCAGGTAATAAGTCAAACCGTTTCTAAATTATTTTGAACAAACTTAAAAAAAAATCAACACCCTGTATCTCAGCAACGAAGCGTCACCGGGCCAAAAATGTTCATAAGAACTTTTCATAGCATCCTTAGATGAATCTCCATCAGTAGTTTGGCGCATGTTTTTTGAAATACCCTGTATACTATAGTTCAAATATATTTTTATTTGTTTATTCCTTTCTCTTATAGTGTGTGGTAATGTTTGGATTATTTTACCATCAACCGTTACAATATAATGATTATTTCTATCCAAGTTGGGCTGAATGGGTGGGCTGGTCCCTAGCTCTTTCTTCCATTTTAATGATTCCATTGGTGGCAATTATCCAAATTATTAAAACGAAAGGATCTTTTAAAGAGGTATGTGTAATTTATATTATGTTAACAATAAGATGCACAGAACGGGCCGGAAAGGTAGTCAAACCCTCTGCCTATTCTAAGTGTCAGAATATGAACCAGCACTGTCTCAAGGACGTCTTTACTTACTGCAGGGCTGTAAACAAAAACGAAAATGTAATTCACTTTTATAACTTTTATAAGTAAACGTGACAATTTCAAATTGAGTTTGTTTGTTTATATTGATTGAATTAAACTACCTTGTGTTTTATAAAATGTAAAGAGAATAGTCAAAATTTCATTTTATTCTCAATTTTCTTGACAAAAGGGCTCATGCAAAATTTGTCGTAAATGATCTAAAGAGTCTTGTCTAGATTACAAATTAGTGCTATTGTAATGCATTTATCACAACGACCCAGGGGAACGCCACGTTATCCAAAGAATAAAATTACTTAGCAGTCCAGAGAAATTAAGTAATTAATTAATTATTAACGGACAAAATCATAAAGTTTTGAAACTTTGCAGAACCTTTGCTGAAGATGTTAGAACTAAAATGTTAATGAGAATTGTGATTTTCGTATTTCAAACCTATTTCCGCACCATCCTTGAGTTGTGCGCGTATTTTTTCAAGTGGTTTCCCCTATAGGTACTGGAGTCCACTTCGGTATATTGAAAATTAAACAAATCATGGTATATTAACTTCGACATCATTATCGTTTTAGATAGTGTGTGGCTCTTTCAGCATTTAGGTAGGCCTGGCCTTGAAAAAGGAAACACATCGTTGAACAACCGTAGACTAGCTTTTGCACCTCTCTTTTTTCACAACTTAATTTACAGCTCCATGAAATCAGTTAGAATTGATGTTGATGCTTCAGTAGTTATAGGATTCACTGTAACTTGTTGGTAGAGCAGACAGTACTGTATTGTTGTTTAAACGGCCTTCGACTTCTGCTACTGCACATTAGCACTCCTATCGCTTGTTTTACTAAATTCAGACATGGCATTATAATTCGTAAGGATGGAAAAAAGCCGGAGAGATTTTGTCACTAATTCCTACAACTGAAATTCTATAGAGTGGGGATGGAAAAATCTATAACATCTTATCACTTATTCATACAATTCAAGCATCAGCTCCAGAACAAATTCTAACTCCGATTATATGCAGCCGTAAATTAGAATGTGGAATAGCTGCAGGTGAACAAAAGCTGGTATATATTCAAACATATTTGCCTATTGCCTACTTAAATGCCGAAAATACATACCTTATCGAAGACGATGACATACCATGATCTGGATGATTTTGAATACACTGAAATGGCCTCTAGTGGATTAGGCCTATACAGTAAACCTAGTTTACAAAAAACGCACCAACAACTCATGAGCTTGAAATACGAAATGCACACTTCTTGTAAAAATAGTGAATATTGAGCGAAAATTGTTAAAGCGCAGCGATATGCATGTACTTAGTAGTGCGCTCCGACTTAGCCTCGTCATCAAGTCGCATTTGCCCGAGTAACCCATTGCATGCAAAAATTAAATAGAACATTTCTTGTTGCAAATTTTGTTGCCAACATTCCATACTAGCATGTTTGCCTAAAATGTTAATGATTCAACAGAAAATGAACTAAATCGTATTTTCCCAATTTTAAATGATGAACTTACCACAGTAGGTGAGAGAACTTTCATTTTCATGTCTAATTTGTCCCTGGATTGTAGAAATTTCATATTATTCTCACATATGCCATACATGTCCAGTAAATCTAAAAGTTTTTTCTAAGAGAAGTTTATAATTTACTCTTACTTTATCCACTGTAACGCCGCCGCGTCTATTTTCTGGAAATGCTTTGTTTTTTGAAAAAGCTGAGATAAAATAAATTACATGGAACTAAGAAAAAGGCCATAACAGCGGCCTGGGCATGCGGTTAGCGCGCTTTACAAATTATATCATTTAATGTTAAATGAAGTAAATCAAATATATAAAATACATATATTGTGAAATTAATAAGAAATAATAAAATTATTAAAAAGGAAATGGATGGTCTCTCTTATTATTGAGGATTTATTTAAATTTCATTGTAAAAAAAAACAAGCAATTGACAGTTACACATCCATTGTCAAGTGTCATGATTAATATTTCAAGGGAAATGGCAGGACATTTAAAATTTTTGACATCTTGTACACGTTGCTATTTGACCAGGCAACTTAATCATGACCTGACCGATAAATGACCGGTCACTGACCAATCACTCAGACCGCTAACAGTGCACTATTTACTAACTTTGATTTGGACAATGTTCTAATGGTTTTCTTAACCATAGCGAAATCCCCAGTAATGACAGAAAAAACAGATATCGTTGCAATAAAAACAAACTCCTTTAGTTGGAAAAATAGTTTAAATAACGAAAACTAATTATTATGTTAAATAATTGACAACCCTGTCATCTACATTGAAAAGAAAACTATGGCATTCTTGTTACATGCTTGTGTTCAATGCACTGTATACACTTGCAACCTTATAGCGCGATACTCTTTGATGCAGGCATAATATCGACAATTGATGCATACGCGTAAAGCCCTGTTTTGTAGACACTTGTGTGGTTAGTGAACAGGACATGTTTCTACAATGCGCGATTCAATGTTCATGTTCACAAGATGAATGCCACAACAGCACAAAATGTTAACATATAAAATTCATTGGTATAACTACTCCGACTTCACCCTATTGCACTATGCATGTCGCATACTCACGGATGCGTGATCCTTAGTAAATACGGCTTAAACATGTTACGCATCGAAGTTGCAAGATTACCTATAAATGAGCGTTTAATGTTATGAGATTAGATTATGTTATAAGGTTTTGTTGCAAGTATATGCGGGCCTCATGTTCGCAACGGAGTTATGTTGTAAATGTATATGAACCATCATGTTCCTCGATGGAGCTACATTGCAGGATTTTGTTGCAAGTACATAAAAACCTTTACACATCAGGCCCTAAACTCAGGCGCCTTAAAGCACGTACAGACATGCAACAGAACATAGTAACGTGACTCCGTCACGTAAAACTTATCTGTTGCGCGTCGACGATACAGTGTGATGAGATTCGAGGTGTACAGAACATTGCCGCGTATCATGTGAACATAATGTCGCCCCATCAGTTTACGTTGTAATTGTTCCACGCAAGATGGACATTGCTGCAGCAGCCTACATAATTATATACTATTTAGTAAAAAAGTGAAAACGTCGGGAAGGCAAAGGCGCTCATGGCAGACGTAATTATATACAAGTAGAATTGTGTATAGTGTAGTAACTTACGTCCACTCCGTATCGATATCTAACGGGGGGGGGGGGGGGGGGGGGGGGGGGGGGGGGGGGGGGGGGGGGGGGGGGGGGGGGGGGGGGGGGGGGGGGGGGGGGGGGGGGGGGGGGGGGGGGGGGGGGGGGGGGGGGGGGGGGGGGGGGGGGGGGGGGGGGGGGGGGGGGGGGGGGGGGGGGGAGAGGGGGAAGGGGTGGGGGGGGGGAAGAGGGGGGGGGGGGGGGGGGGAAGAAGGGGGGGGGGGGGGGGGGAAGGGGGGGGGGGGGGGGGGGGGGGGGGGGGGGGGGAGAAAGGGGGAAGGGGGGGGGGGGGGGGGGGGAAGGGGGGGGGGGGGGGGGGGGAGGGGGGGGGGGGGGGGGGGGGGGGGGGGGGGGGGGGGGGGGGGGGGGGGGGGGGGGGGGGGGGGGGGGGGGGGGGGGGGGGGGGGGGGGGGGGGGGGGGGGGGGGGGGGGGGGGGGGGGGGGGGGGGGGGGAGGGAGAGGGGGGTGGGTGTGGTTGGGGGGGGGGGGGAGGGGGGGGGGGGGAGGGGGGGGGGGGGGGGGGGGGGGGGGGGGGGGGGGGGGGGGGGGGGGGGGGGGGGGGGGGGGGGGGGGTTTTGGGGGGGGGGGGGGGGGGGGGGGGGGGGGGGGGGGGGGGGGGGGGGGGGGGGGGGGGGGGGGGGGGGGGGGGGGGGGGGGGGGGGGGGGGGGGGGGGGGGGGGGGGGGGGGGGGGGGGGGGGGGGGGGGGGGGGGGGGGGGGGGGGGGGGGGGGGGGGGGGGGGGGGGGGGGGGGGGGGGGGGGGGGGGGGGGGGGGCGGGGGGGGGGGGGGGGGGGGGGGGGGGGGGGGGGGGGGGGGGGGGGGGGGGGGGGGGGGGGGGGGGGAAAAAAAGGGGGGGGGGGAGGGGGGGGGGGGGGGGGGGGGGGGGGGGGGGGGGGGGGGGAGGGGGGGGGGGGGGGGAAGAAAAAAAAAGGGGGGGGGGGGGCGCCAATTGGTGGGGGGGGGGGGGGGGAAAAGGGGGGAGGGGGGGGGGGGGGGGGGGGGGGGGGGGGGGGGGAAAAGGAGGGGGGGGGGAAAGGGGGGGGGGGGGGGGGGGGGGGGGGGGGGGGGGGGGCCGGGGGCCCTTTTTTAATTTGGCCCCTCCCAATGAATGGAACAAAAAAAATCGCCCATTGGTGGTTTGGCCGGTGGTTATTTGCCGGCCAAGTGATTAAGACTGACTAAACGATATTTTGTTACGAACTCCTGTCCAGATATGCAAACAAGTAGTGTAACCTGTGTGCGTATCATTTCTTTGATGCAATGTTCAAAGTGCGACAACTGATTTTACGCTGTTACGGAGTATCGTTTAGGCATGATACGCGACGAAGTTTTACTTTTTTGTATGTCTATTATATGCACCTTATTAGAAATCAGTTTGTATTCGACAATATTCTACCGTAACATTCTCTTAAAGTATACGTATTGGAAAAGTTTACTTAGAGTTCCTGCTTTGCTTGTGTACATAAAGGATAAAAATAACAAAGTCATGTATGCGACAGAAAAAGTCTGTGTATTACTGTTGCCTATTTCTGCGTTATTGTGTTTACGAAGTAACGAGGGTACTTCTTCTTCTCATCGATCTCTTCCACATGTGATCCGGTACGCCTCCAGTCGTCAGACATCACATCCCTTCCACATCTGATCCCTTCCCTTTCTACACTAAGTTTATTGTAGATAGAACAAACAACAGTGTTGCCAGATGCCTGGTAATTACCAAAATCTACAATTTGGAATTTTAACTGGTAGTTGTTAATGGAGCCTCTAATAATGGCATAATCTACGATAATTTTTTAGGGAACGTCACTTTTTTTATAAAATTATTTAAACCTTGAGAAATAACTAAAATCGTTTCATGTAAAGTGCATAATATGCAATGAATACTGTTCCATTTTACTAACTGCGATGAAAATTTGGCGACATCTACTTAGTGGTAGGGTGGCATACAAATTTTTTTTACATTTATATTTATTTTATAATTATAATAATATATAATATTATATATAATTTTATAATTATAAAATAAATGAGAGCTCTACATATCTTTCTGCAATGAGTGCAGACTGCACGCAGTGCTACATGTGGACGCATTTTTTTCTAAGGTTAACGTAGTTTAATCAAAACCAAAAAGATCAAACCTATAACCAAAAATCAATTAATGACGAACATAGTAAACGGTATTTAAGTTCAGAATGCGTGAAAGAATCATAAAATTCCATAATATTATACAAAAATATAAACGAAAATGAAGATGATAATATAATTTCTGAAGTCGAACTTGACAGCCAATTGTAATTATTTGAAAACTTTCTATTCGATATACTTACTAGTAACTGTTTTACTTTTGTTTATTTATTTTTTCATAATAAAGTTTTTGAATATTAGCGTATTATTTGAGGTATCTGGCAATTTTTTCTTAAAATCTGGTAATTTCATTGTTACTTTCTGATAATCACACTTTCACAATCTGACAACACTGCATTAAATAATTTGTGATCACGTGGTGAACTGCTCTCACGTTGCTAATGTCTCATTTCTTTTATTATTGCGTCAGCGGTTAGTAAGTTAAACTGGCATTTCTCTTCAACTTAAAAATGTATGTTTATACAAATGAAGAAAAAGTGCAAATGATCAAGTGGTATTATGGCGGTAATACTGCTGAGGAAGTTATCGGGCGATTCATTTTTACATTAGAAAACGGTCCATCCCCGACAGTTCAAACTGTATTAAACATCATTCATAAGTTTGAATCTGTGGGATATGCGACAAATTGCAGAAAATGTAGTTATTTAAATGACGAAGACGAGCCTACCGTTTACTTGAGGGAAGATCGGGAAGGGCGGGAAACTAGTGTCTGTAATTTCGCCGAAGTAAATGCACCTTGTTCGAGTAGACAAATCTCCTAAGAAGTTGGTGTACAAGAGCGAACAGTGCGAAATATTCTGAAAAGAAATAAGTACTGCTGTTACAAAATTATGACTAGCCAAGCAATTTTTCCTGAAGACCGTACGAAACGAATGGATTTTTGTGAAACCATGATTGAAAAGGCTAATGAAAACGAAAATTTCATCAAGAATATTTTATTCACTGATGAAATATCTTTTTCCATATATGGCAGGCATAATCCTTCTGTAGTTCGATATTGGTCCAGGGAAAATAGACATTTGAGTGTGTCATTGCGTAGATAATATCCACAAAAAGTAAATGTTTGGCCGGCATTTTAGGTGATCATGTCAATGGTCCTATTTTCATTGACGGGAACTTAAATGCCGACAAATATTTAAACATTTTGCAGAAACAGATTATTCCGGCTGTTCAAGCTCTTGAGGTCAACTTCAGGGAGATTTGGTACCAGAAAGACGGCTGTCCTACTCATAATACAAGAAGGGTCTTATAAGTGTAAGAGGCACAATAAAATGGCCACCAAGATCCCCCGACTTGGCGCTTAATGATTTTTTTTGTGGGGATATGCAACACTTATAAATTTATAAACATGAACACAAGCGAGCGCGTAACTTGCAAGAGTTACATGCTAAAGTTGTTGCCATCCTACAGAGTGTGACTCCTGATATGCTTTTAAATGTCAGGAACAAATTTTATCACCGATTGGGGTATTACCAGTCGCTACAGGGCGACATATTTGAGCCACTTATAAAATAACATTTAGAAAAAAAATTGTTTTGTTTCATTTTTAATACGTCTTTTTTAAATCTATTTCATTTTAGAATTTTCTATTTTATTTTCGTTAGAATATTTGTTAATTTATTTTTATTTAATAGCAGAACGCCAGTTTACTTTCACGCCCAATTGCCAAAAATTACTCAATGAATTGCCACTTAGTTTTTTTTGATGTATTTTAAAAACAATTATGCATCAAATAACTAGAAAGTGTCGAAATAAACAGGGATACGTAGTTATTTACAGAAATAACAACTATACCTCACAACATTTTGAAATTTACTAACCAAAATATTACCAACAGTGTCATCGGCTACCTGATTTGATGGAGGGCGGGCCATCGCAGCGCATGACCTAAAGATGAATAATTTATTGGCAGTACTTTCCCAGATACTAATTACGCATACCAATGGTCGTGCTCGCAACTTCATGGTTTTTAGGGGATTTAGGAGAATTTACCCCGAGTGGCCAATTCACTATCTCTGTCTTTGTTTTTCTTATTAGTTTTAGATAAAGAGGATATTTGCAAATCGCTAGAATTTTCCTAAACACCTAATATCTGTACAATAAACTGTGCGTGGAAAGAAGGGGATATGATAGAGCGTGCCACCTCTTTACTTCAAAAAGACAACGTACAATGAGGCAACATTGATACATAATTCTCTTTCTCTCCCATTCATGACTTTGCTATTTTTATCCTTTATGCACACACATAAACAGGCACTCAAATTAAACTTTTTCGAATAGTGCATGTATAAAATGTTCAGCATTTAATACGCATTTATTTATGAAAACAATCATCTTAAATATAAATGTCGACATGATTGGTTTATTGTATTAAGAATAGAGTAATTATTAAAAATTTTCTACAACCACTGTTCTATATTAATATTTGAATTATGTGCAAAATACGCGCTAAAAAATCTAAATCTAATACTTTTCTTATTTTTTTTTTTAGAAACTAGCGCTCAGTATTTCACCAATGGAGGAGCATGAAGAAATAAGGAGAACCAAACTAACAAGTAGATTTAAGGCAAAGCACTGGTTGTTTGTTTAAGGTTTTTGTTGAATATTTTACTTAATTTTAGGTATAAGTATTTACGTTTCTTTTCATTACGCTGGTCGTACATGTATTTTTTATAATGTTTTCTATATAAAAAAATATTTATTGCTAACATATATTAGGAATTTCGTACAACTGTGCCAAAAACTAATAGTTATACTTAGATGTTATACGATGGGCAATCATACACGATATATTATAGACATTAATAAAACCTAAAATAACGGTAATTTGTAGAACTTAAAATTTGTAAAAATTTATCTATACGAATTAATGCTTTTGTGAAAATATGTATTCGTTGTTCGTACATTGAAAACTATTTTGTAGATATATTTTCTATTTAATACAAGAATTTAATGTTTGTGTATGTGTAAAAACCGTGTATTATAATTTTTCTATTGATATAATAGATATAAATTAATATGCATTAGAATATACTAATAAATTTTAAAATATTTGTATTTTGAACTCGATTTTGAAATATATCAAATACATATGTGATCGCAACTTTAGTGATTTATGTGATATTTTGGATATTAGACATATTTGGCAATCATATCTAAATATTTCATTAATTTGCAAAAGTACAAATGAGTAATTAATTACAGTAAAGCATTTTACTAAGTTTAGTTATAGATATCAATATGTAGGAGTATGCTAATGTTGATACAAAACAAAATCCATTGCACGTCATCGACAGTAAAACACATGACAAAAGAATACTGTTGCCAAGTCTCTACAATAGTATTAGAGTTTAAGAAATTTCAAACAAATATTTTCTGAGGTTACAGTGAAGTAAAATGAATGTCTTCCAGCTATTTGTATCTATTAAAACTATTGATGTTAGCTAGGGTCGCGAAGGTGGACGATTCTCCTCTTCGTAAATTCTGAAAGTCGACAATTCTGACTCCTCAAAATGTTATGCATATGTTAAGTTTTAGAAAACTGATAATTTACATGCAAATAACGACAAATACAAATATTTTATTCTTGATTAAAGACACTTTATTTTCTTTTCATATATACGTGCAATTCAGTAAAAATAATAATTGTAAGAAGAAAGTAAAGTTTGAACAATTAGGAATATAATTACATCATCACATTGTATTACTCTAAGTCTGATGCATAACCAATGTAATCGTCACTGTCGTTTTCAGTATTGATAATTAGAGGAAGAATTTCGTGCCTATTCGCTCTCTTTCATACCATTTAAAAATTTCGTTTTCTGTGTGTCTGATATAGTTTTTCCATGTCTGTGTAGTAATAGTTCAAAGTGCTTGACGCCACGTATTTTTAAAAATATTTTCACTGGTACCGTCTCTGCCAATATGTCTGTTGTAATAATTATTGGCAATGCCCCAAATAAGCTATCTTGCATTAAAGATGCAATGGTACTGTGGGAGATGTAATACTTTGTGTCCATATTGTTCCGCTAGGTTGTCTACTAGATATATCCGTGGTTTATTCCTAAAAAAGAAGTGTGCGTAATAAATATAGTTACATAAATTCATCTTTTTACACATACCTTGCAACAATTTTCAACAGTTCACTTTTCAACATATCCATTGAAAATTCTATATTTTGGTTGGTTATCCATTCCTAAATAGCGGCTTTGGTCCACGAGGTATTTGGTATTTTATTTAATAACATGCTGTGATATGGAGCATTATCCATAACAATTACTGATGGCTCGGTCAAAGGTTTCAATAACTGGTTTTCAAACCATTTTAAAAAATTTTGCTGGTTAATTTTACCATGGTAATCGCTTAGCTGACTCTTAGATGAAAATATAACCTCTGCACCCTCAACAAATCCATTTTCATTGCCAGCATGAAGTACGATATACCTACAAACTTCATTTCAGTTCAAACTTTTATATTTATTTTTATATAATTTTCATTACTCATCTTTTATCGTGGTCCTTACATTTTTTTATTATCATCTTTCCAAGAACAGCTTAGCGTACCATTTTGAAAAAAAAAAAAAAAAAAAAAAAAAAAAACAACCCCAACCCCCCCTTTTTTTTTTTTTTTTTATAAAAAAAAAAATTTTTTTTTTAAAAAAAAAAGGGGGCGCCCCCTCCCTTTTTTTTTCAAAAAAAAATAAAAAATAATTGTTTTTCTCTTAGTTTTTCCCATACAGATGACAGAGTTACATGCTCCCCTATAATAAATTTTAATTAAATTTCACTTTTTTTGTATACTTACTATTTTTGTACATGTTATAAATAATATTCCGAATACCACTAATTTCAGTGTCAGAGTATTGGTGACCCTCTTGTACAAGGTCGTTTCTTAGGAGATGACAACAATTCGTTATTTTTCACTGCTTGAGAAATTAAATGTGTATACGGTTAGACACATTTAATTACAATGCCGCTGTTACTCGCTAAAAAAAAAAGAAAGAAAAGTAAGGTAAAGCTCCTATACATTTTCAATAATTAACGTTATTCTCTAACAACAGTTAAAGGTAGTAATGGACCGTTATTTTCACGTTCTTGTTTAAAATAGTTTATTAAAAAGGCTACAAGCTCCTTGCAATAGCTATTCAACTGCTTCGGCATTTTCGTAAATAGAAGTCCAAGTATAATACTCACCTATGTTCTTAAAATAACAGTTTTTTGATCGATCACCATATCAGATGATTTGAAAGCTTAAAAAGGACACAAAACTACAAAAAACTAAAATCGTGGAGAAAGAACTAAAAAATATGAAACGTCATTTGAATGTCATGTCAAACGGAAGAAAATGTGACAACCTAGCAAATTCGCAGATAAAGTTGCCAACTGCATTGCAACCGCTAAATTTAATTTCCAGCAGCATGAGTTTATAATTGAATTGACATAACTGACATTGTCTCATTACGCCATCGTAGACGTACGACGAATTTTGTTTTGTATCAACCTATATATCTTATTATGTACATTTTAGGCACATGAATACAAAATTGATAGCTGCTGCAAGCTGATTTAAAAATAAACAAGTCAGTTGGTAAACCGCGGCAAAACTGAACGTGAACGTAACAAATCATTTACAAATTTAACTTTGCCTGCCATTTTTAACTGTAGGAGTGCCAATGCGGGAAGGGTGGTGTTTTGGAGGTATGAATATACTGACAAAAGTAATCATGAAAATAACAATATGTTTGAAACAAAAATATAAATAGAAACAAAAAACAGTAAAATTTGGATCAAATATTTTATATTAAATGACTCATAATCTGAAAATAATACATATTTTATAAAATAAGCTCCTTTCCTACAGACATATTTTACTAGTCAATTCATCCTTTTTTCTTGGCCTCAAGAAGATATGTACCAAATTTGGGATTAGTATCTAAAAAACTTTGGTTGCTACTGTAAGGTATGGATGCATGTGGCGTTTTTAAATGCTGAGATGGTACTACAGTTGGGTAGAGCGTTGTTGTGTCGCAGCACACGGTTACCTACTCTATATCACTTCTGAGTCTGAATCTCAGCTGTGGTATTTGGTAAATGTCGGAGGAATGGTTGTTGTTTGTATGTCTCTCATGTTTGAGTGGTGGAATAACATCATGCCAAGTTCCTCCAGAATGTTAATATAAATGAGATGTTAAAAAAAATCATGATTTTTCGTCAAAATTTATTTAGAAATGCAAGAAAGCTAAATTTAATGTCTGCGAATACATACCTTCCTCATATAAGAGGTGAGGAAGCAATAATGTAACATTTCCAGAAAATACTTCATTGGCTTTGTATAATAAATCTGATTTATAGCCTATCATTGGGAATAAATTTCTTTGTATAGCTAATAACAAAAAATTTGTGTCCTCGTAGGTTGAGTTTTATGGTTGTTATAAGTTATTAGAGAAAAAAATATTATTTTACGTGTCGGAGAAGATCTTCTCCATCCTCAGAAAATTTATTAAAATACAAAATACATAATATCCAAAAAGTTTTTATATAATTATAATAGTTCTAGCTTTATTTTAAAGTGACAGTGCAAGGTTATTGTCGTTTTAAAATAAAGCTAGAACTATTATAATTATATAAAAACTTTTTGGATATTATGTATTTTGTATTTTAATAAACTTTCTGAGGATGGAGAAGATCTTCTCCGAAACGTAAAATAATATTTTTTTCTCTAATAACAACCATAAAACTCAAGAAAAGAGTAATCTTCAATCTATTCAATTTCATGGTTAAGAAACATATAATTATTGTTAATTTTAGGAATAATAGAAAACACGAAATAAATGGTCGATTGAATTTCAAAATAAAATCACAAATATATTCATTTACTGTTTGAGATTCACTGTTTACCAATCTTACGCTACAATCATCCATCAAAGTAGTTGTAAATAAGTCGCTGATGTGTATACCTATCCACTGGTCTGCTGACAATTCAAACGAACAAAATTATTTATGATTTTGGCTCTTTGAAGAAAGTTGCAATCTTACACTGGCCTGACTATAATAAAACTATCGCACTGGATAAAAAACGCAGGAGGTGCGCAGAGCAGTTATGTTATCCAGGCACCATAAATCCTATATATTTTAAAGCGGATGTGATCGAACGGTTTAAAATGGGTTTTAAGATAAGCCAACAAGGGTCAAGCAATATGATATAATTGTACAAGAACAAATCTTAAAGAGCAATTGGTAATTTAATAACCATTTTGAGACAAAACATGTTTGAAGTAGAATAATCGTTCAAAACTAATAGGGTTTATACGAACTGCCGCAATTATTTCTAGCAGCAAGAGCTGTATAATAGTCAGCCGTAATGTGAGAGTTCCAGATTGAACAAAAAAATGTAATTTGTATCTAATAGAAATATTTTCTAAAGGCAATTGATTAACACCGAAATATATTATGGGCAGCTGCTACCGATTTATTTATTATTAAGTCATAGAGAAAAAAATACCCATAATTTTTTCAAAATTTGTGTTTTTTTTAAGAACCATCTAACCCATGTTTTACAGTAAACATAGCGTCGTTGAAATTTTAGCCCACAATGAGGAGTCCCAATACTTCATTATAAGTAGTCGATCTATAAGCTGAATCATTCTCAGTGATCGCCATATATTCATTTTATAACTATGCATGAGGTCGATATACAATATCGTGAATGGATCAAGTGGGCGTGGCCCTAAATTTATTTGCATTTATGTTTACTTCATTAAATACAAAACGTCCACTCAAAGCATTAGTGTGTGCCTTTTAATATTGCACTTATTTTAAACCAAGTATACATATGACTCTTTGGATACTCAACGAGTAAAGATTTTGACAATTCATTAAAACATAAAAATTTAATAGTAGTTTTAAAAAGAGGCATATAGGCCCTTCTCTAAGTGGGCTCCTGTACCATTATAAGGGTTTTAAATCAGTTTTATGGAGTTCCTTCAGACTATTTACGTTTATAAGTAGTCTTAGAAATAATCTTTGAGGATATCTTATAGAACATTTTAAAACTAAAATTGTTACTTGGGTTGATTCACACATATATTTAGTTTAATAAATCCTAAGAACGTAAAATAATCCTCGCATTCAAAATTGGAGAAATGTCCTTTAGCTGTTGTAAAACTCGTAGTGGAAAATAAAGTTACTCTCAATAAATCCTAAGTGCCGTGTATTAAAACAAGGAAAGAAAACGCTCTGAAGAATTTTAAAGATAAATATTTGGGGAAGAAACAAATGAAAAACATATTTTGAAATTAACAATATAAAGAGCAAAATTAAAAACAAAATTGACATGAACAAGATGGGAAATAAGAAAATTAAGCTAAAAGATTGGGAGATTTTGTTTTTTAAAATTAATGGCATAGAAACAAACCCTACATAAGCTATATTCAAGATAAGTTATGCAATTTTGATAAATCTCCCTTGGCTTAGTGATTTAAGCATTTTCATCTATTTATTGTTTGTTTTAAGGGCATGCGAAATTGGAACTAACAAGGACAAATCTTTTAAATCAAATAAATTACCATCACACAATTTGGACACCGAGTTAATTCGGGGATATAGAAGAAGCCTTCTTCTATATCTCCGAAGCCGAGTCCAGTGTCAATCAGGAACATCAACCGACCTGCTTGCGAAGTATTAAACCGAAGAAACAAAAAAAAACTAAGTACTGCACAACTTCAAAGATTGGTGCTTCTATAGCAACTACAAGTAGTAATCCTCACGCAAAAAGATCAACTAAAAAATAATAGTATAACAGTAGGAGACAATACTTGTATAAATTTATAAAGCATGTAATTTCATATGGAGAGTTGTATTGATTTTTTCTTGGAAATTAGAATAAAATTAGATTTTCTTCTCGTTTTTCTTTTATTACAATAACTTTTGAACTAAATTGCTAATACATATAAACATTTACTAATACATACAAACAAAATTTTAATTTCTTTATAAAATAGTAAAAAAATATTTATTATTGTTCTTTATTTCTTTGTGTGTCTATTTTTAGTTATCTATTGTCATATTATTATAAAATATTTTAAGCAATTTGCTGCTGCCTTAATTGTCTTTGCCTTAGAATATTTTTATCGTTTGCGTCAACATCAAGGAAGTCTATTGGATCTGCATTTTCGATGTAATCATCATGTAACTCGTTATCATACAAATATTTTACTGTTGTGTAAAACAAAGTAATACATAATTAGAGTAGCTGCATTTTCAGTCTTGACTCTTACTTTATACTGAAGAATTGGGAACTTTCTATTGATCTGTCAAAACTTCGGTCGACTATTACGTTTCCCTAGTAAATAGCAAATTAAACCGTTGTTCTTGTGGCATTTCAGGATTTTTAAAAGGGATTATTACCCATGGAGAGATTCTTCTAATAACAATATTTCGTATAATCAAAAATACATCTGAATTTCGGAGAATTCAGTTATCATGAATTGAACCAGGCCAGGCAGCATTTGCACCATTCATTTACATTACAAGTGCCCTGAACGTTGATGCTGGCAAAGCCCTTTCGATTAATATACTCCTCAGAATGCTCAGCCGGCTTACTTAATGTCACATGAGTACATCCAAATATTCCTATTGCTGATGGGAAATGAAATTTATTTTGCGACTGTTGTTTTGCTTCCATTACTTTCCCTCTAGTCACGGGAAACCTATTTCAATCAACAACTTTCCACTACTTAGCCATCTAATCTAGTCCGCATATAACCTTCGCGAGACACGTAAATTTTGTCGACCTGTACTAAGCTCTTTTACATGTCTAACCATTTTTGAGATATTTACCAAAACTGAATTTGCGGATATTTAATTTTTTCAGAATAAAACAGGATTCACTAAAAATTTTCAAAACTTCTGAATGGATTTCAACAGAGAACGACTTTAATCTATTCGTATCTCTATTGGCTCTCGAGATGACAATGGTGGTTCTTTATATATGTGTAACCCTGTATAATGTACAACAAATGTGTTAAGTAATTTATGTAATTAAGTCTAACGAATTTTTGTCATTATATTTAAATACTGTCCTAACACAGAATTATTATTTACATGTTTTCTTAAATGCTATTTTCGGTTCACTGGGAACAAAAATAGAATAAAATAAAGATACATTAATACATGGATTTATATATATATAAAAGTATGTAGATTACGATATTCCCTATGAATAAATCTCACTATTTATATATTATATATAATTTTTTCTCTATGTAAGTGTACAATTTTTACATCTAGAAATGCTATGCGCCATTATAGCATAGTCTGAAAAATACGAGAAGGACCAGTTGCACAAAAGTATATATTACAATTCAGCGTTTAAATAACAAATTGATTTAAAATTTAAATACCGTTTAGCCATACATGGTGACCATTCGAAAGAAAATACCTCTTGTAGGAAATACTGCCCCCACCCTCCCTGGAAAAAATCTTATAGGCATCCATGTTAGATCTCAACCTACATTTAATTGCATATTGTCGTATTGTAATTATTTTAATACATATTAATAATAGAAATTATTTATCTTAGTAGATGCTTTACATCCAAATTTAATATAAAATGTCGTCCAAAAGTTTAGATGTAGAATACTAATTTTTAATGTTGTAAATGTAAATATTGTCAAAATATCGAACAAATGCCTTCTTTTGCGTCGATATTTTGTGTACCTACATGTTATATTGTGTTTTATGCTTGTTGTTTCATTTTTAAAGTTCTAGTAGTCTGTAACAAAAATGTACTAGATGAAATAAAGTTAATAGTATTTGTGAAATTTATTTATTTCCTAAAAAAATCACAAAGAGTTACATAATCAATCTATACTACTACGTCATTTTAATATGTAACATTTAACAATAGTTTACATTTTATTTTCTACATACTTACTTAATTTTGAAAATATTTAATATCACAACCATTTTTCGACATACCTACGGCAAATGACAAAAAAATTGTTTAAATATGATAACTGGACAATATTAATCCCTCAAAACTTTGCAGTTAGATCCTATTTTATTTTGAACATTTTTAAATACAGTGTTAATTGTATAACATTATGTCGTACGGAAAAATATTTTGATTTTTTTTACAATTGACTTAATAATATAAAACTTGCAGATGTTAATCAATATGTGCTTTTACTTTTTTTATAATAATATGTATAAAACAGGAGAACTTAGCAAAGTAATATGACATTTAACTTGTATAAAGAAGTTGTTTTACATATGTGGCATAAGTAAGCACAGATTATTTTCATACCTATACTCTATTCACTTAAACTTTGCAGCGTTAGCCAGAATAGAGAACAAAATGCTCGCTAAATCCTGGTGCAGACGGCAGGTAGATGTACACAATTGCAAAGTTTCTACAGCTGTTCATTATCATGTTTATTTTATTTCATAAGCAACGGTCGTAGTTGGACGTTTCACTCACTTAAGTCCAACCCAATACTGCAAAGTTAAAGTGAATAGAGTTTAAATGGTTTCTATAAACTATAGATGAATGAATTAAGTACTGATTCCATTTATTCTTATTTTTCATTATTAAAAGATTACGCCTTTATACGAATTTTGTGGTAGAATCTTTAAGCTTCGTGCTTTTAAATGGCCGGAGGACACTAATATCCATGTCTGCTTTTGATGACGCAAGCTTAGCACTGAAACAGTTTAGTTCAAGGAGTATTAAGATGATAAATCATTTATTGAGCTACCCTGTGTCCTAAAGTGGATTAGAATTTTTTATGTGAAGCTACCACTGACATGGTTTTCCAAAAAAACACCAAAACACCATATACTATACCCGACGCGCTTTTCGTCAATCAAGTTGGCATCATTCTGGAATGGAGCTGATTAAAGCTAACTTTATGTTAACAATGTATTTATACCTAAACTATTGACTCACTAACCATATGGACCATATGGGATATGGGATTGGCCCTCGGTCACTACTTATACTATTTTTTGCACTTTATAATTTCCGAACATTCAGATGCATACAGCTGTCTGGTATTTGTTACATTCCTAATTAATCTTAAAATGCTACTATCTATTTTATGGTTGTTCTCAAATGCATATTTGGCAACACTAGACATCTGTTCTACCACAGATGAGCCATATGTTCCTTGAATCTGGTTTAAATTGATGATTAGTTTGTCCAACATACTTTTGATTACAGTTTTTACAGCTAACTTCGTACATCTCCGATATTTTGTTTGTAACAATTTAAAAATGGTAGTATTAATAATTAAAAATAATAAAAATAAGTTAGAATATGATATAGAGAAAGGATACGAGTACTCTAAGATATATCCCTAAGGACTCTCACCAGTGTATTCAACACAAAGTGGTGTTTTAATTTTCTAGTGCAACGCCTATTTAGCTTCTCCCTCAATAAGGTGACGTTTGAAAAAGAAAAGACATTGATTAAGGAATGGATATTCTGTAAGTTTAATTGATAAAATGATTAAATTTAAAGAGACGTTTCGAAATTCCTCAGGCTTTCAAATGAAAGAAGAAATTCGAATTTGTATCCATACGATCCTCAAATCACCCGTGGTATCAGTAAGATTTAGATATAGGTATGACAGTGGTTCATTCATCGGAAAATAAACTACAACAAGTTTTATGCAATCCAAAACACAAAATTGAAACAAATGAAAAGTCGGGAAAAATATACAAAGAAGGTGCTCCACTCAGACCTATAGCAGTGTAGGTTCCCCTTTATATCACCTATCAAAATATTTAACTAATTTGTTAAATCATATTTTCAGTAAAGACCAGTACTATATTAGAAATTCCTTTGAATTTACACAGTTTATAAACAGTTTCGAGCTACCAGATAACTACAAGATCATATCTTTAGATCTGGTGTCACTGTTCACTAATGTCCCAATAGATTTAACAATTGATGTAATAAAAAGCAAATGGCATATGTTACAAACTTATACAACCATTTCAGAAGATGTTCTTTTAAACTTAATAACTTTTTGTCTGACTAGTAGTTATTTAATTTTTTCAGAGCAATACTACGAGCAAATATTTGGTTTGGCAATGGGTAACCCCATCTCTTCAATTTGTGCTGTTTAGTCTTGTCACCTCAACGTGTCTTTCAAAATTATTTTATTACATCCCATTTTATAATAGACATGTCGATTATATCATTACGGCAATTCCATCAGAAAAAGATGAAATTTTAAGTATTTTTAATGAATTTCATCAAAAAAATTAAATTTACTTCAGAAAATGAATATGAACAAAAAATCTCGTTTCTAGATGTCCTTTAAATACGAAACGAGAACAATGTTATTATAACAGACTGGTAAATTCAGAGAGGTACTTACATTTTCATCCAAACCATAGTTTTAAATAAAAAACTAATATTATCAAGAAATTAAGATACATCAACTAATTTATCTAATGGAATTTTCCATCAAAATATTTGATTTAATCAAGAAATTCCTGAATAATAACAACTATCCTTAAAAATATTCTAAGACAAATTATAAAAGAAGTAAAACAAAATACAGGTGAATCCAATAACAACGTAAGAACAAATGTAAAAAAAAACATATTTTAAAATTCCGTATATTAACTCACTTTCGGGAAAAATTATCACGTGCTCTTGCTAATGATAACATCGCCAAAGAAATGAAAATACAATTTCGAAGTGTTACACAAGACTAAAATCACAAACACCCAAATTAGAAAAATCATATGTAGTGTCTGAAATCAATTGCAACCATACTAATTGTGTTAGTGTATATATTGGCCAGACAAAGAGATATCTCAAAGATAGAGTTCAGGAGCATCAATATGACGTAAAAACATCAAAAAGTACCAACAAACCAACACACACAGCATTAGTGGAACACATTCTACAGAAACCAGACCACAATTTTAATTTTGATAATTGTAGACTTTAGGTGCAGAAATCAATTAAAAAAAAGGATTGATTTTAGAAATGATAGAAATTAAAAAAAAAACAAAAGCAGCGTAAATAAACTCACAGATAAAAAAAGTCTTAATTCTATATATTTTAGTGTTTTAGGACCAAATAATAATTTTAAAACGTAAATATGTATGTATATCAATATTACAATTGTTTTTTGTGTATCTACCTATTTTTGTATGGGAGGCATTTTACACACCACCACTCGACATCATATTGCAGGTTGAATTCGCTAAAGGAACTAATTCCTATACTAACTATTTTAACGTGTGTGTGTATTGTCATACCTATTTCATAAGTTTTAACTTTTGTAAAAAAAAGCACTTTAATTTATTATAAGATTTATTTTATAATAATCATGAGATCGTGGTTTGTAACAAACTCCTATTTTTTTAGACACAAACAACATTATGAATGTAAGTAGTTTAAGTACAACTTTGTTATTATACAAGAAAATAATTATTGTGTTTTATAAATTGCATTGAGCCTTGAAAATGAAAAAAATAAATTTTTCGAAACGTCGGCATTAAATTCAATAAGTGTTATAATCCCACAAAAACTCGAAGATCAGAATTTAAAATGAAGGTCGTCACACTTCTGTATTATTAATCTAAGGTATGTTGGACAAACTAGATGATCAATTCAAACTAGATTCAAGAAACATATGGTTCATCTCAAATATGCTAGAATATCTAGAATTGCCCAACATGCGTCTGAGAACAACCATAAAATAGATAGTAGCAGTTCAAGATTAATTAGGAATGTAATAAATACTAGACAGCTGGATTTATTTGAAAACTTAGAAGTTGCCAAGAGAGCCAATCCCATATAGTTCCCTCTATTGGTTAGTGAGTCACAGTTCACCGAACCAAAACAATAGTTTAGGTATAAATAAGATACATTAATAGGTTGGTTGGTGAAACGCGCATCGAGTGTGGTATATGGTGTTTTGGTGTTTTGTGGAGAACCATGTAAGTGTTGTCTAGCCTCTTTCAATAATAAGATTAGTGCCACATTTCCACAAATAACATTGGATTACAGCATCCTCCTGTTATTTAAAAATAAGTAATGATTCAATAAATCAATTGAAATAATCAAAGAAAGAGAATATTGCTTATGCAAACAATCAAACAATTAAATATAAAATTATTTTTATTTAAATGACTTACGTATTAGTAAATGAATAAAATTTCACAGACTGGAAGACTTATGTCATTAGTCAATAATTTGTAATAAAACTTTCTCATAATAATATCAACTAACTTAGAAAATATCAACTAACAGAATTTAGAAATTATTGATGCAACTGCCTAATGATTCATTTTCGATTTAAAGTACCTACGCCATATTTCATATAATTACACTGAAGTCCTTATTCTATTATTTTTTATCTTTTTACATCGTTCTCCCGCCAAAGCAATTATAAAAAATATTTTTACAAAATTGGTATCTATTTATAAAAAATTGTCCTACAAATAAATGCATAATACTACTAAAATAATTAATAAAATAACATTGTTTTGGATGAAATCCACTTGTATTTCTTACGTATTAGTTTTAAATCAGTCCAAATTAAAGTTTAGGCCAAATTTGTTTGGATAAAGTATTTTTTGTTGATCTGCACTCTCAGTACCATAATATACAGCTATCAAATATAATCCTCAGTGGTTTAAAAAATTTACAAATATTTTTAATCAGGCATAATAATCATTTAGTCGTTGCTGGTATGCCCTCTATGCTTATCAAAAGAGAATATTCAATACAAAATATAGATTATAAAAAAAGTTTCGATGATGTATCAAGATATTTTAACTACATAACTAGTCAACTCTTATAATACACTGGTCTAAGAAATAACACATCACTCAGTTTTGGAAATTGATAGGATTTTTTTTTGGGTTGGGTCGTAGACCATAAATTGATAGATATCTAATATTCAACATCTGCACCATATAGATTGTGTACTAAATCATTAGACATAGTACATTGAAGGAAGACTGAGGTATCAGAGGTAGTTTGCACTGTCAACCGCACAACATGATGAGATAGGAAATGAATTCTCTGCTATCCTAATGCTTACGTTGACGAGCGACAGCTTACCTGCCTCTGGTTTACATTATAATGCTGCCAGATAAGAGATCCATATCCAATGATTCGGTACACAATCATGTAATGGGAACTAATGATTTTCAATGCAATAATAAATTGTAGCACATAATATTAACAACAGTTAATTTCATTAATAGTAAAATTAGTTTGTCTCAAGACTCTTCAAGAGTTGATAGAAATGACAATTTACTTTATGGCTTCGTCGTCGAGCTGTTAGGACACTTGCTTCTCACCCCGAAGTACCGGGGTCAGTTCACGGTGGGAGGGTTGGGATTTTTCCTAAAGCAGAAATTAATCCTAGCAGATATTGGGTGTGACTCCGCTCTTTCTAAATATGTAGCCCCTTCCGACACAACTTACAGCAAGCAAAAATAACTGGTACAAGATGTTCACCTAGTCACTCACAAATTGTGAAATTTTAAGCAGACACTTCAAAATATTTGTGTTGTATATTGAGCGTTCCTCTAAAATTGAATGAAAGATTTTGTGCCTGAAAAAATATCAGAAGTTTGAATTAACTAGCTTGAATTTCTCTGTACCAAATTTTTTCTCTCACGAAGGTACCTCCAGCTACTTTTAGTGATATAGGGAGTTGTATTACCTGTGGAGTATAATTTGATTTAACAATAACTCCAAAAATTAACAACCAATGAAATGCCTCATTTTCAAAGAAACTACATAGGTGACAACCGTCTTACTCGATAAGACCATCACCTTAACTCGATTAGATGTTTGTAATTTTTTGATACAAATTTTGAAATCCTACAACAATTTTTAGGCAATCCAAAAGACAAAATTGAAACAGCCGAAAAGTCGGGGAATTACGAAATTAGCTGTAATCAAAAGTATGTTGGACAAACAGGTGATCAATTCAAACTAGATTCAAGGCACATATGGCTCATTTACAGTAAACGATAGTCTAGTGTTGCCAAATATGCGTTTGAGAACAACCAGATATATTAGCAATTTAAGATTAATTAGGAATGTAACAAATACTTGACAGCTGGATGCATTTGAAAGCTTGGAAATCACAAAGTGTAAAATTAGTAAGAACAGTGACAAGGGCCAACCCAGACGCGGTTCACAAAACCGTGACAATAGTTTAGGTATAAATAGGATACACTGTTAGCATACGGTTAGTTTTAGTCGTCTCCAGATGATGCCAATTTGATTGTCGAAACGTGCGTCGAGTAGCTGGTATTTTGGTATTTCGTGAAAACTACGTCAGTGTTATCTTTACATCAAAGGTTCCAACCCACTTCAAAATTCTTACTGAAACGATTGTCTGACAAAAATAACGCTAAAAATTCTCGCTACACCACATTTTACGCATTTAGTATGAAATAAAATTGATGAAATAGTTAATCACATTTTCAGACATTATTTATTATTGAAATGAATTCGTGGCCATGGCTCGTCATTCCTTGGTTCTACAATGCTAAGTAGGTAACTAGTTGTACTGTTTTAAATTTCGTATACAAAAATATTTTTTTCTGTTTCTCTGAGTAAAATTTTAAAGTGGGTTGATTTGATAGCACATATTAAATCAACCCAATTAAGAAAGATGTGGAGAATAAAGTATCTTATAATACAGTGTTTAGAACATGTCTCTAAACTCTTGCAAAAAAAAAGAAGCAGAAACGTCTCATGAAACACTGGCTGAATTTTTGACAGATTTTGCATATAATATGAAAAAATCTTAGTTATGGTTACAAGGAATATTGTGTTAAAACCATATGGAACTCTGCAACAAATTTTATAAAGGAATAGTACTTATAGCGAGTTTGGAAGCCATGTGGATCATTTCACTGATATTGAATTTAAGGCAGCACGTGACGCAAATACGAAGTGGAAAACCATACAAAAAATAAAAAAAAAACGAGTTCTGAAGCTTTGAACGAGGAATACCTTACATTAGTAGACAGTTCCAATGACGAACTTTCTGAATGTTTACAAACAAATTTTTTTAAATTGCCTCATACGCGTGGGCGTGGTAGAGAAGCTGCCAAATATCTTCTAATTTTTTTCATGAATAAATCAAAACAGAGGTAAATATACTGGTAGAATAACTCACAATGCCATTTTCTCGAAAAGGTGCCAGGAAGAAGTGCAAAAATGCACGATATATAAAATATTAATTCCGATTATTGAAACTTCAGACATATGTCCAGTATATTTATATCATAAACTGCTGGTAAATGAGAAAACATTATTTCTGGTCGATTATTTTTAACTACAATTCGTTTTTTTGAAAAATTCTGGCTATAAGTTTTACAGAAATTCACCAATAGGTCATTGTGATCTTTTTAAATGGACTAAGAAAGGAGCAGAACTGATTGGCCTATACACAAAAAAAAATAATAATAAAACGCAAATCATACCATGGCATGGCCACAACCCTAACAAATCTCAGCAAAGTCAAAATAGAGCATCAAGGCTAATAAAAATGACTGAATACGGCCGTACCTTAGATGAATTAAGAACACTATGAATATGAGATTAACAAAATGAGGAAGACTTAAATATTCAACTGAAAGAAAATGAATCGCGTCCTTACACATTGGTACAATAGTAGTAACATTACTTACAATTATTATTGTAGTCATAACAAGATTTATACAAAACAAATTATTTTGTTACAATAATTCTCATTTTCTATTGTTAATGTCAGGCGAAGTTTAAGAAGCCTAGTGAAAATGTTCATTTTCTTCGTTTAAATAAATTATTTAATTACTGTTTATTATTAAGTTTTTTGCATTTCAGTAAATTGTTTAATAAAATACACCTCCAAACTCGGCATGCTAGCCATCAATACCTTGATTTCCACTAAAAAGTTTGATTTCCAAAAAAAATTTCTGCTAAAAAAATTTTCATTTATATAATCAAAGATAAGAGACACCGAGCTAAGGCTCTCGAACTTTCATCAGATTATAAATGAGAATTTCATTTTGTAGTTGTTGTTTTTAAGAAATCACCTATATCTCATAATTTTAGAAAACTCCCAATTCTCATCAGAGTTAGTCAACTTTGTAATAGTGCAGGTAGTAAGATATTAGAAATTATTCGAAAAAAAGTACAAGGGAAGGTGCGTAAGCGCTCCCCAACAGCATCTTCTCGGACGTACATTTGTAGAATTGTAAATTGGTCATGATCAAAATCAGATAAAATTAGTCCCGTTTGTAGGTATATTCATAGAACCTTGAAAAGAACTGCAGTTTACGAGTTTTTGATTTATCTTAATAATGAAGCCATAAAATCAATGTATCCTAAATGGTTCTTGCTGTACAGATTTTTCAAAGAAATGTGTAAAACTTTGATACAATAATTGTCCCACATATCATATATGGATAACCAAAACATTTCTATAAGAAGCCATTAATTAAATTGCATAGACCATCAAAATAATGTTCATTTTCCAAAATAGCGCATTATCTCCATAATTGGATAAGGAAGACTATTACTAGAATTCTAGAAGTCAGAAAATAATATAAAATCTAAAAAACACGTGTTGTTTATGTGATTGTTTATATAACACTGTTAATTTTTTTCACAATTATCCAAAAATCCATGAATCAATAATAGGTAAAAAATCATACATATACAGGGTGATCTTAAGTACAAGTAAAAAATTCAGGAGAGGATTCCTTAACCAATTTTGACACAAGACTTCGACGAAATATTGTCCTTGACTGCTTCGTTTCGAAGATACAGTGTACTGATTTTTTCGAAAAAAAAAAAAAAGAAAGATGAGTTTATATTGAACTTCTGATGACAATGTTGTATTGACTATTTCTTTTATTATTTAAATTATTATGATTAAGTTTAAACTGTGTTTTAATTCACATCAAAACCTTGTTTTCATCCAAAACGTACAAGAAGACTCAAGTGATCTTTTTTTATGCAGTTTTAGAGTGAATCACAAAAAAGTTTTAAAATTCCGAAAACTCAGTGGCGTGTCATTTTTTTGCAGGGGAAACATCAACTAAAAAACTCACCTGTTGGATGAAAAAACTTTACAGACAAAATAAGTCTCTTTAAGTGCTTACTACGCACAATGAGTTTCATAAAAAACTCTTCATTTATTTCAGAAATATTTAGAAGAATCTTTTTTTTATTAATCAGCTGTATCTCCGAAACGAAGCAGTTAAGGATAAATATTCATCTGAGCTTATGGTATTAAAATTGAATCAAAAATCATCTCTTGAATTTTCTCGATATACTTAAGAATCACCCTGTGTAACTAAGTAAAAAAACTTGATTTTAAAAGTGTGTTATTAACCCTTAGAGCAGTGTATTATGATGTTTTTAAAACAATTTTTTACATTTTTAAATTTGTTTATAATTTTTCTGGTTTTAAAGGTACATACATATGAAAAAGAAAATAATTAAATAAACAATACTTATATTCACACACTAAATAAAAACAGTTCATATCAAGATTCTGGCTATTTCCTCTTACAAAATACGTTAATTTTTGAATTCTGTGTCACAAATAAAATACTAAAATGATTATAATGATTAAATAATTAGTTTCTAACACATTTATGATTATTTTATTTGAATATGAGTATTTAGGTTTTTAGATAATGAATGTTAATAGCAATATAAAATTTAATCCAGGTACTTTTAGATCATAATGTAGCAAATAGCAGAAATAATAATTATGAAAAATTTTAATTTTAGATAGATCGTTGCTGTAGACTATCATGGCCTCTCTTTGGTAAATGAGTATTTGTTCTGGTATGGTATAGAATAATTATTGTGAACGACTTAGTCCGACGCGGTTTTGAATTCAAGCAGTTTAGACCCAAACAGGAGCCATTGACCTTCAAACCACCAAGCCGACTACTACTAGACTTATTTTATGTTCTCAATGGAAGAGAAACTTAAAGAGAATTAAATCATGATACCAAGTAGTATAGCATTGCCGATACTGGGTCATTGACTACCAACATCCCGTCTCCATTATTAACACCGATCGAGTACTGCGGGCGAGTACGTGGGTGGTCCTAGAAACTAGGACCTTGCTATTAGTATTGGAGGAGGGAATCTAAAACGCTTTGACTCATACCATAGGTATATATGTAAGATAATATCTAAGGGGGTTGTGAACGACACTTAAGTGTAAATTGCTTCAACTGCTCGAACAGCTCAAGCTGGTCTATTTTAACAGATCTTTTGAAGTAGTTGAAGCAGTGCTTAAGTGTCACTCATCACTCCTTAGCTATTATCTTAGATTTACGTCAATGGTATATGTCAAAGTCTATTAGCTTCTCCTCCCCCTCACCGATACTAACACCTAGATTCGTGGACCGCCCACGTACATACCCCAAGAGTCACTGATTATAACAGTGACACGATGTTGCTAGTCAGTGAGACAGTACGGTACTCCTAGACTGCTATACGACTAGTATTGATGCAGCTACTAATGATGATAATTATTGACTAGAAGAGAGGTATCGTCTAAAAAAAAATACTGTGATACAATATGGCAATATCTAAGAAGCAATCGTCTGCTTGGTAAGGACGTGTAACATAATAAGGTTATTAAAATAAAATGAACGGTCATTTATAAGTTTTTTCTTATATCTTAAGAATCACTATTTTCTGTGTAAATAGTATTATCTTCATTTAAAATTGTAAAATGTGAATTTTTCTACAAACGACAGCAGAACATCTTTTCTTCTGCCGTCGGTGATTGGCCTTGGTGGCGTACAATAAATAAGTGTTAAAGAATTATCTGTTCAAGCTTTCAGATGGGCTGATTCCAAGGTTTCTATAAAATTTCTCTGTCGACAGTTTTTTTACACTGTCATTGTAACAGCTATTTGTTTTAACAAATAGAAATTAAAAAATTTTTTTGAAAAACCATTTACTTAGACGAAGAAGATTTTTTGGAGGAAGTTTCACTGTTTGCAATATTGCATTCTGAATATTTCTTTAGAATTTTGACTTGTCTTTATGTTTCTATATCATCGGAAACTTTTAATAATAACAGTATACCACTTATCCGAAATATTTTTGTTAAATATTAACTCGCTTTACCTACTACCTCAATTTTTCCTAAAGCACCTGGACTAATTAGAATATTTGGAATGTAATATCTAAATAATTAAATTAATCATAAAAATGCAATAGATCTATTGAACATATATTATACCATTTTATACGTTTAAAGTAAAAGGCATGTAATAAATACGCCGAATTTTCGTGTCTTTTTGGGATGGACTTAGGCTTCTATCCATATGAAAACAAAAATTATGAAAATATTTAATTCATACAAATTTACAGAAAAAGAATCTAATTAAATGGATACTCAATGTTTCCAGCACTGTGATTTTTTTTTGTCAATAGCGACAGGATAGTTTCTACAAAAAACTAAGTACTGTCCACTACATTTCATACGATATGGCACCATCTCAAAGAACTCTTCAGATTATGTCAACTTGTTAGCGAATCGCGCATTAAGTGTAGTAGTGCACACTATTTTGGAATTTATGGAAATTACTTCACTGTTAATGATAGATTATACAACACAGTGCCCTGCTGGAAGTGCTTCTTGAAGCAATTTCGCACAAGTGTCGCATCCTGCTAAAAAGGACGAACGTTTGATAAACTTGTTCTTCTAATAGGACGAAATTCCACCGGTAAGATAAAAAATTAAAAACAAGAACAGGCATAAATCATCACACAGGAATAATCGTCATCGCATTTTTGAACGAAAATGCTACCAACCTCAGGTTTTTTTGCTCGTCTCTGGTAGAAAAGAAAACGCTCTTTTTAAATACATAATCGCTTTCTCTGCTGGTACAATGCAAAGTATTCATAAAATGTTGAAACTAGGTTGGACAAAGAGGATGCAAACGTTCTATACATTAATTTCTTGTCAAAGATTTAATCGTTTTCAAGATTGTTCTGTAGATAAAAAAATATATAAAAAAAGTACCATTTTTAAATAACATTGTAAGTTGTAAGTCTTACTTTTAGTTATTTTAAAACTTATGTGACGACAAATAAAATTAATGAAAACCGCACAGAACCATTATGTAAAATTACCTTCCAGACAAATTGACTGAAACTGCAATTTTATGGTTTATCCTTCTTTGCTCAAAAGTTACCTACTATAGGCACAAACAAGTTTTTCTGTATAGTATTCTGTGTTTTGTGGGCTTTTGATGTAAATCGATTTAACTCAATAAGTAGGGGTCTAACTTTTTGGTTTTCAAGATACATGGTGGTAAATTAACAATTTTTTAATCATTTTTTCTTTCTATTTCAGTGACTATGACACATATCGACTTTAAATTTGGTACGAATATGCTTTTTGAGGTCAATAATTGAACTGGTGGTGTTGCCCACTTCACAATTTATAGACGGCACTAGTAACAATACATTTCTCTGATACTTTAAACCATAACCTTTTTTAAGGTAGGTTTTGAACATGTTCTTTCATTATGTTTAAAGTGTTTTAATTCTCCACAAAAAAAGTCCTGTTGTTCTCTATAAAAAAGGTACACTTGTTGAAAAGTGGTACAAGGCACTCTTCTCATATGAAAAACTTCGGTTTTTCATATACACTAGCAAATAGAACATACATACAATAAAGAATAGATTAGAAATGAAACACATATCTATTAACATACAAAAAACAATATGTAGTCATTATAAAAAATACCCAAAGAAGGGTCCAATATAAATAACAATGGTTTTAAATTATTATTTAAATAATTAGTAATCTAATTTATTCGTTTACGATTTAAAAAAAGCTGGCGACTACCAGCGAAACGTCATTAAATATATTATATAAAACATAATAAATTTCCTTTTTTTAATAAACCGATAAATCCAAAAAAAACCAAACATTAAATATTATATAAAAAGATACGCTTTATTTTTCGGTCCAACTCACAAGCAAATTAAAACGCGGTTTTATTTTAGTTTTATATAGTCATATTGGTTTTGACTTAAAAAACTCTCCTGTAAATCAGATTTGGGATTAAAAAAATGAATACTACTTGCTAAACCTCGATTTAGTGATGAAAAATAAAATATGTTTCATAATTTAATAGGATTTATACAAAAACCAACTTTTGAAAAAACCGGGTTTCGAATTCCAACATCCCCAAAAAAAAACAGTTGAACCGGTTTTCGAATTTTTACAAATAAACAAAAACAAAATATAATTAAAACGGAAAAAAAATTACCTTAAGTTTTTCTGCTTAATATTTATGAAACTATAAAAATATAATATACTCTATCGATACAAAACCAACTAAAATAACTAAAGTCCGTACAAATTTGTACAAATTTTCAATTCGTTAAATTTATTTACAAGTTACAAAGACAAATATAGTGTAACGTCACCCCCAAATTTGACTAGTGCAAAAATATAACTTTCCGAGCTCTAAGCATAATAGAATGAGTTTGTGGATTTTCGTCAAACATTCGCCTGACTCATGAAGACTAGTTTTACAGTAAATTTTTATTAGAATATGCTTGTGCCCGAGACGATTCCAAATTAAAATCTTAATGTTTTTAATTAAATAATTAATTAACTTTTACGTTTTACTTCTAGTATATAAAACCATTTCCTTAAATTTAAAAACCGGTTTTCGAATTTTACAAATTTATTAGAAACTGGTTTTTAAATCCGGTTTTTAAAAACCGACAATCTCTTTAATTTACCAAACTTAAAAACTAGTGAAAATTAAAAACCACCCACCTCTAGCCTTGTGATTATTATGGCAGACCTTTAAAAAAGGTACATACTTAATAGTACTTACCACATGTTTATTTTATTTTAATTACTACATTTAATATTTTTTTAATTGTCTGTAAAAAATAATTTAAGGAGGCATATTTCAAAAGGGAGCCCTGAATTCTAAAATGCTTACTATTTTTGACTCCCCAATATGCTAATAAATGTAAAATTTAAGAATCTGAACTTACCACAAATAAAATATTGTACAGAAAAACAAATCATTTTTGATAGTTGTGCCTAAAACTTTTATATACACTACAAAATAGCATTATTTCACCCAATTTGATCTATAGCCCAGGGATTTTGAGCTGAGGTGAAATAATCCTTATGTGAAATTTTGCATAGGAGTAGGTTTTTGCTGGTAGTAAAGTATAAAACAAAGTCTACTATGGTTGCAACATAAAACAAAATGGCGTCAAACTCCCAAAAATTATTTTTTTTGGAAATAAATTTTAAAGTCAGCGAAAAATTTTAGAGGTTAAAATTAAAACACAAAATATAATGTCATTAAGAAATTTTACATACACCGTTTTCAAAAAAGTTCAGTTGTGGGCGCGAGTCAAGACATGATTGAATCCCAAGTAAAAAGAAACGAAAAAAATATTTGTATTAATAAACTTTAACAGCATTATTTTTCGTTTTTCATTTTTAGAGACTACTTCATTTAATTATCTGGATATCGTTAATGTAACAAATCCGTTTGTTTTGGTATCTTTAGATGTCATTTTTGATATAACGATAGTCAAAAATGTGCAAAATTCAGGACAGAAATCAGTTCAACATTTTTAGTGAAAAGTTTATTAGATATTAGTAATTGGTATTTATCTAATATATATCTAATAATCTAATATAACAGAAATATTGTGAAATCTTATTCTAGACTGTTATGAAAAACATACAGTTAGTATTAAATACTTACTAATTGCACCGAATACAGGTTTGAATAAATTAATTTATAAAATAAAGCATTAAAAACAATAGCATATAAATAAATGTTTAAAATCTGTATGAATGCCTTTTTTTGTCATATTTTTGGATGTTGTGCTATATCTCGAAAACTGGGAGAGATATCGAAACGAAATTATGTCCATTCGATTCTTCTCGAAATTTTACCTCCAATGTGATCCATTTGGGACACCCAGTACAGTACACTATTAATTCGTTAAATGAAGGACAATACATACATTTTAAATATCAGCTCTTTTGCCACTGCTGTTTGATTGAAGTTTGTATTCGTATATTATTGAAAACTGATACTGTTCTGCAAGTTGTCGTGGACAATATGTTCCAAACTGCCTTTCTACCGTTCTTATACAGCACTGATATTGTGTTATGCATGCACAAATAAAATGTGATCCTTTGGTTTCGGTATTGTTATGAATAATAAAAAGCATTAATAATTCTGTATGCTTAGGCCATGGTAATGCATGAACATGACTGTAACAAAGAATATTGATGTAAAATTTGGAAATTTTTTGCGCTTCACTCCATGTCTAATAACTGAAAAACCAACATTTGTCTGACTGCCAATAAAAAAAGAGGCTATATCTCAAGAGACACACCAGATGCAGTAAAGCCAGTAAAGTACATCTATAGAAACGATTCGAAAACATTTGAAAGATCCAAGCCTAGAAATCATCTGAGAAGAGTTCATAATAAATTAGCGAGATTAGAATGAGCGCGTGAACATCTATATTGGCAAGATCTCGGACGAGATAATTGACGTTCCATCTTACTCACCTATGAAATTCGACTGAACAGATTTTCAGAATCAGTTAGGGTATAGACTAGGCCCAGTTCATGAAATTTAACCTTACGGCGGTGGCTTAATCGTGGCGTGAAGAGGCATATGCTTCAATAGGAAAATTCGTTGTTGAGAGAACGATGGCAGCGCAAGTATATGTTGACAATATCATAAATACCATTGTTATTCAATTTCATAGTGCCATCTGTAAGAACTCCTTTCTAGAATGATAATGTCCGTTCTCATCGTGCATGAATCATTACCAATGCACTGCAAAACCTGATAACGGCCTGGGTAGCCAAAGTTGCAAAATATATAGGTGAATACTTTTCGGCAAAAAAAAATTAGACACCCACCCTCAAAAAAAAATTCCAAAAAAAAATTTTTTTTAGCCCTGTGTGGAACTTATTCTGGTATGTGTAAAAAGTGTATGTATAAAGATTGGAGACAGTTGAATTATTTTTGAAGTTACCCCAAGTAATTTAAAAAATAATTAGCATGTTTTTATGTAATTTAGAATAACATTAGTATACATTTTGTTATCTTTCTGATTAAATAAACTTTTCTAACGGTGTTGTTTTGATTATAATTGTTTAGTTCTGCTTGATGGTGTCCCTCTAGGTCCCGAAACGTTGTTATTGGCAAATTATTTCAAACTTGTCATACGCTTCCTGTCACTAAATTCCGCAACATCGAGGGAAATCCATTTCCCGATGTAGAGAGGAATATTTTAAGTACGGATCAGCAATACTTTCATAAGTTAAAAGCGGTATCTTCAGGAGAATTCAGTTAAGATTTATCTGCTATTCAACCAGGGCCGCTGATGCATTCCAGGTGGCTGAAAACTGCAAACCAAATCCTTCGCCTCTATGTGGCATCCGAAGCGCTTACCGAAAATTTGTTTCAATTAGTTATTTACATTTTGAAGGTATGTGGTCCAATATGGTGTTCCTGATGATAGGAATCATATTCGAAAATTAGCTTGCCGTGGGATGAATGCTGTTAGAAAAAGTAATAAGGATTTGTTACTTGTCAAAGAATTTCGTGTATCAGTAATAAATATGGAAGCAGCTGATTATACTGATATTATTTTTTGGGGTGATGTTGTTGAACCGTTAGAACCTCCAAATTTAAAACACGTGTCCGACGAGGACTTGAAAAGTTTCATATCAAATGAGGACCTTCAGCGCAATTTTTGAATATGCCTAGTTTCTCATGCCAAACACAAGGGACCAAAAGACGTGTAAAACTACTTACTGATGCTGCATCTCTTGTTTGTGGAGAAGAAACAAGGAATTGATTTATAAGATTTCGGATTGAATCTAGAAATATTATGAAATCTTTCAACACGAAATCGAAATTTAGATTAAAATAAATTTTCTCCAAGGGCTAATAGATACTTTACGGTTATTTTGGTACTTCAGGTTTACTTTTCTTAGTTCATTAGTTTACAAATACTTAAATTATTTTTTTGTAACGCCATATCCTAAAATGATATTGGACAGTTTCAATGAATCAAAACAATATCATTATTGACAAGTGAAAAAGAAAGAAAAAAGCAACTGTTGACGATTCCCATCCCTCATGACGTTTTAAGGTAAGAATATCAGCTCCAGAATCAGCTAACAGTGATGCCGAAGAACTCCTGTGACCAGTTTTTAGTGCTCAGGATTAGATAAGTTAAGGTATTTAGCTATAATACTTAGTATTTTTGAAAATGTATTAATACCAACTCCTTGGAGCGTACATTTGTCTCCTCAATATTGAAGAAAAACCCTTTTGTGATTCATATGAATAGGACGAATAGCTGCATATTTATTATAAATATTTAGTGGATTTACGGAATAAATGTCTCACCAATTACCGTAAAAGTCCTTTCAATGTGGGTCTTCGAATTAGGTACTTTAACAACTAGCATGCAGTATTTTCTCACAATGTCATCAATGGTCATATTGTAGAGTTTCTCTCGACGACAAGCGCCAGCCAAGCCCATTATTAGTATAACTTTCAACATTAAAAACTTTTTATCTGGTGCTTCTAGTAAAAAACGGTCGACATCTGCTCTGTCAAAAACTTTAGATTTCTTAACCCTATACCCAATGGATTATCTTTTCAAAAAAGCTTTTACTTTTTGATAACTGGATACATCTATATTATTCTTTACTTTCAAAACGGCTTTAAACATCGAAAACTTGGACCAGAGACTTAACATTTTAAAGTTTTTGCTTTTTCAGATAGATAAGTCAAAAGAACAGACTCAGATATCGTCGTGGCGCGCTCAAAATCCGACATGTACATTTTAGTAAATTTTACAGGGGAGATAAAGAATTATTTGCGGTAATAAAAGGATTGATATGTTCCCAATGGTGAAAATTATTTTACAGTTTCAGTGAAATCCCATCAAATACCAAATTAAAAACTTTTCTAAATAAAACTAAAGTAATATAATAAAGTGAATTTAAAATATTACAAGAGGTTAAACAAAAAAGAAAATATCTCCAAAAAAAAGGCTTTCCTTCTGGTTCCAGAATTCCAAAAAAAACCATTTTACTTTCTACATAACGTGGAAAAGAGGAGAAACCTCTATTTTTTAAAATACACTACTTCATTTTAAAAAAGGTAAAGAACAAGATTTTAAAATTTTATTAATAAAATTTACATTTTATTTAAATAACAAATAATGGGATAGTTAGTGAAAAAGAGACAACTAGGGGTTTTTCTTTTTAAACTCTTTATAAAAACAATAGGAACAATTTAAAAAAAACTTCCCCCTTACATAAAAACTAATAAGCTCCCCTTCTTTCAGCAAAAAAAAAAACTGTAATAAAAAATGGGACCGGAATCTCCCAAGAAGTTGAAAAAACCCAACCTCTTTATTTTGATAAGTACGCCATCGAATATTATAACAATTTTGGCAAAATCTTGATTCTTATTAATAAAATCAATAACACATGGTAAACACTTACCTCCCTTACAATGGTATGTAAGTGTTAATTAAATGATTTAGGGAAAGAATAATTTTACATCTGTAATACAAAATAAGAAAAACGTTTAGTCTTCTTCCTTCTTAAGATCCTCCTCCTGTGAAATATTCCCTAAACCCAAAAAACACCTCTCTTTGAGGACTAAATATGGTTTTTTGTTGTTTTAATAGTAGACGAAAGGTCTTTCTATTGGTAGAAATGATTTTCTTTCACAGTCTTGATAAGTTGCGTACAAGAAGGAAAGTGGTACAAAACCGTGGTAACTCTACAAAACTGGATTTTGCAGCTAGCCGTCTAAAAGAGTTTTTTTATCTTTATTTATTTGAGTAGAGCTTTTTTCTTTGGTTCTACGATTTTTTCTTTTGTAATAGTTTTTGTTTTGTTTGTTATTTTTTATTTTTCTTTTCTTAAATATTTTTTTTTTAGGAAAAAATAATGTTTTTTTTAAATAAAATAAAATTTACAATTTTTTCTTTTATAGATTCATAACATTTTTTTCTTTTTTTTTATTCTATTAAATAATTTTTATCTTCCTTTCAAATTATAAAAATCAAATTTTGGTTTTTTTTGTTGTTAATTTTACTTTTTTGTTGATATATACTGTAATTAAAAAAGGAAGGTTACTTACAGTTTTCTGCTTAAACCAGTACATAAATACATCATATTCTTTTTCGTACAATTTTCTGGATTTCGCTGGTAATAAATCTAAAGTTACAGCCATTGCTTGCTTCCTGATTTCCGGAGGAGTACCAGGAATAAAATATTCCTCACTATCACTCATTTTGTTTCAAATAATAATTATTGTAAAGTAGGGATGTGTCAAATGCGACGTTTAAATCGTTCAATATTATTGGTTTCTATGGAAACAGCAATAGAATTTAGTCATTGTGACGAGGTAACTTTGTCAATTTGCCGTATTTTTACAAAATTATACTGTTTTCTAATTTCGAATGGCGATATAAAAAATTTTGTATATAACTCGAGACTGAAATGTGTTTTTTTTTACTCGTGTGGTTTGTAACACTCGCCTTCGGCTCGTACTATGAACACCCCAATTGTAAAAAAAACACCAATTTAGTCACTTGTTATATAAAATAATATTTTTAGTTCATTTGTAATTCATAAACTATCAACCTAATAAAATATAGGGCCGAAAAAATGAAAAAAAATGTTTTTTCAGTGGGTGGGAGCGCGTGAAAAAAATTTTGTTTTAGAAAAACCTCAATAATGCATGTGTACCAACATTTGTCAACCAGGCCGTTATCAAACAAAAAAAATTATAACTCTACGATATTTTTCGATCCATCTTACTGTCCATGTTTTCATTATGATTCGTATTCAACAGAAATTTGTAATAAAATGTATTTAAAGTATTGAATACTCACATTTTTTTGCAATTGTGACCCACCGTAAAATGGCTGCTGAAGCCCAATAAAGAACGAATGAGATGGATGACAGAACATTGTCTTCTAAATAGATACCTTCATACAATGAGGATGAAGAAATATCCTATTTGTCGGACTGGAGGAAGAAATCTTCCCTTATGTGTTATACAATTGTGTAACACTGGAAGCATTAAGACATCTTGGAAGACAATTTATAGATCCAAATTGAGTTGCGGGATCTACTCTGGAATACTCTGCTGTCTTTGGTAGAGATAACGGCTCTATTCTGGAGACAAGTCGCAGAAATAAAATGTGGCCATAGGCCTAAGTGTGGCGGATTCTAGGATCTGCATTTTTACTTATTATTACCTTTAGCGAAATTGACGATGGTATCTCAAATTTATAAAAGATGATGCAAAAGAACATGCTATATTTTAGTTTTATTTGTTTTGTCTCGTCTTTTATTAAAATTTTGGCACTGTCAACACATTCATTACTTTTTCACTTCAGTTTTGTTTGGATAATTAAAAACTAAAATTTTCGTTAAAATGAGAAATAAATTAAAAAACAAAGAAAAATGTATACTGTTATATTCAGAATACACCGTAGATTCCAAAAATGTAGAAACATACAGGGTATTCAGTTCGAAATAGGAAAATTAGAATAATTTCCGGCGAAACCGGAAGTGCATAAAAATTGAAAATACTGCCTTCTAATGAAATTTTATATGTGTAAAAACATAATAATACTTCATTAATTTATTTCTATAAACAATGAAAATAGAGAGAGTGAGCCACTTTTCATTTATACCCGGTATAGTCTGAATAACTTGCTGTATTTGTTTCTGTGTAAATCCAATGATTATTGAAAGAGCCGGAATTTTGTGGCATTTTTTTTCCTAATCTGGGATACTAGGTAAGTTATCATTCACTATGACTGATTTTAAATTATTGTAAGAACATTTACATCACAACAGGGGAATGTAGATAAGCGGGAGTGGCTACTCCAGTTTTCTGTTATTATGCTGATGGATAAAACAAACATCATTTGCCGTTTCTTTTTGATTCTATCACAGCTTTAGTTTACATTTGAAGCCGCACGTCTCCGACTATTTTGATTTTTTTGAAATTCAAAACTTCTTAATTGTATCTATGACGATTAACCAGAAAAAGATATACACGTGCGTATGTCTTCAAATACAAGCGGACACACGTTCAAATACCAAGTAAATCATAAGTTTACATACGCATACCACACTCTCCTAAAGGTGACTGTTAAGGTGTCATTTATTTGTTTTTCTGGACTTGTTTAATATGTTCCCGATGGAAATATAAAATTACACCACAGAAAAACTGTACTCGTATACCACCATGTCATTAATGTCGTATAAAACGTTACACTTTTTAAGTGTAAATGGGTTTGCAATTTTTGTATCTTACAGGATACATATTAGCCTAAGAAGTTTTTGTAAATATTTAAATTTAATGAAAATATAAAAACGTATAAAATGGTGAATCAAAGTTACAACAATATAAGTATCTATTTAGTTTTGGTCACTTTTTAGGTTTACCGCTAGTTTATCACAAAAACGCATATTCGATACGCTTTTCACAACAATTTACGATATAAACAGTCTTTTAGTATTACAAGATAGAGCTCACGTCCTCCTTCTTGTCATCCTTGTCTTTCTTTTTCGACTTTTTCCTTCTCTTTGAGTCCCTAGTCTTTGGAGACCTTTCCAGAAGAAAAAGTGCCTCATGGAAGTCATCTGAACTAAGATTGGACTCCTGAACATGAAGAACTGAACTAAGAGCACCATCTGTGGAGGATTTTGGAAATCTGAAAAATAGGCAAACAAAATAATCACTTTTCCACGAATAGATCAAGTGTCAGGTATTTACTCAAAAAATAATCAAGAGAGAGAACTGAGAGAATTGTAGTATTCGAAGTCCTAATGAATATGTCAATTTACGGAACTCACACCATTTTCCAAAAATGGTCCCATAATTAAATTTTCAATAAAAATACGTTTATTTCATACTGTATGGTAAATCCTTTAAGTTATTAATTTCAGTCCAATAAGTGCATTATTACAGCATCATAGCCGGTAAAAAGGTTGCTAGGCAACTTACCGGACTCTTTTCTTGTTAACAGAATAAAACATCAAAACGTAACTCTTTTGACAAATTTAATTGAATAAAACAGAATAACCTTTCCTTTAAATACATTAGATTTTTTAAATTACATGATTGATGGAAATGCATCAACGAATTAGTTTTTATATTTTTATATAAAACTTTATACAATGTAAACAAATTCACATAGCGTAAAATTGCATTTGTTTTCAAGGTTCCTGCAGACGGCACTATAATGACTTACCGATATCCGACCTCTACTAATCAGTAATCAAAGATAAGATTAACAAAAAATAAAAAAAGTAGACCTACCTAAACATCTCTCTTTCTCTCTCTGGCTCACTAGCACTTTTTGATTTGCCGTTATCTTTAGTGGATCTTGAAGGGCTGCTACTTGGAGTTTGTAAGTTTGATCTTGACGTTACTGGAGTAGTGGATCGTACCAATGATGGGGTAAACGGTTCGGCGGGTAAGGAATTTGAATTATTTAAGCTAGTACTAGAGATGTTTAGAGAACACGAATTTAGAGGCACAGGAACGCTTAAACTAGAAGACCGCGATTGTCTGCCACCCAGTATAAGACTCATGCCGGGTGATTTCGGTTCCGGTGTCCGAGATATTGAAACTCCCGAAATGAATAACGTGGGAGATTTGGGAATTCCTGTTTCGCTCTCGTATTCATTCGAACTATCAGTTTCTAAGGGATGTCCGCTCTTGCATTTTGGAGGGCTTTTGCAGATTTTTATCCTCAGATTGGAAGTCAAACCTGCAAATAATAAAAACTGGTAATTACCGAAGATACTTTATGATTTTATAAGTATTATTTCGATGAGGTAGGATTTAAAAAAGTTAGAAATTGTGTGGTAGATGTTTTATTTATTTGTCACAATTTATTCGTTTAGTGCAATACTACACCATGACAATGAAGGCTGAACAGAATAACAGGACACAAACAAGATATGGTTGAATAACGCCCTGTTTCATTAAAATGGTTGGTTTTTTGAATAATGTTTATGTAGGATAATTTAACTCCAAATATAACTTCCACTAAAGTATTAATCGTAAATGTAATAGGTGACACTATGCAAGCAATTTAAAAAAATAGTGGATTTGTTTCACCTGTAATTCTATTTTTGTGAAGATATTACTGATACTGGTAGCAAGGTAATTTTTTACTAAAATGTGTATTAAAGGATGCGGCAACAGGGTCTGATGATATTTAAAACATCACTGCAGATTTAATAATAATTATAATAAGGATTTAAGAAAGACATCCAATTATTGCGTGGATAAAGCAGTTTTTCAAGGTACATTAGTTTCTTTTCGTGAGTTGCAGCAAGCCATGTTTAAATCTGTTATGCCCAAAACCGTAATGAAACTTAAAAAAAATTCTAATATTGCTTTGTTTCGTTCTCTCTGAAACTTTGACAATTTAAAAATATTGTTGTCATTGGTTACTGAAAAGAATATTTTTTAATTAAGGTGAGTAAAAATGAATAAGAATTGGGCTACTGACGATCGCATTTTCTTGTGTAAATTCGTACATTCAAGTTGTATAGTAAACCGAAGTTCAGAGAGGGTTTTGATTTCAAGTTAATAAGTCCAGACAAGGCAGAGTTTCTTCAAAAAACCATTTTAAATTAATTGGTACCAACTTTTTCATAACAATGACATCAAGCCAAACAATCACAAGCCTCACATGTGTTACCGCAGTTTAAGACGAATTCTTCATGGTGATCTTGGATTGCACTTCTAAAAAATTCAAATCGTGTGGCAACTGTTAAGGCTGATTTTGCAGCGCGGTTATAGTTCAGTACTTAATTTTAGAATATGCTAACGTTAAATGAACATCTCGATATCTTAAAAATATTTATTATGTATGAAGCACATTTTTAATTATCGGAAATGGTCAACAACCAAAACTACCGATACTATTCCTCCGAGTAGGCGCAATATATAATGAGGCGCATTATTTAGAAAAGTTATTATATAGTGCCGTGTATCTGCTTTTGGACTCCTCGGTTGCTACTTTTATGGGGAAGATGGACGGATAATAATAGTAGTTGTAGTACGCCGATTCTGGCACAATTTTCCATGTAATTTCTTATGGGACTACTTAGAAAATTTCTATACCGGGATAAACTGGACTGAACCAGCACAAACCGAAGCAAGAAATAGTTTTTGAACTGCATCAACCACTTAGACAGACTGTAACACACCTGATCGACCTGTTGGAGTTAATCGAGCAGTTGAAGAAGTTTAATAACTGTTTTATACTTCGGTATGTACCAGGTCGATATGTTCCGGTATGATTCGGTATGTTCCATTATAGAAATATTCGTAGTGCCATAAGGAATTACATAGGATATTGCACCAAAATCGGCGTACTATAACTACTTACAATATCTGTAAATAGACTAAACTAAACTAGTTATTTTATATGCTTCAAAACTGTTTACCTGGTGAGCTGCAACGACTAAGGATCGAAAACAATCTAGCAACATTGCTCCAATAGGCAACACCCCACATATGTGCAGTTTTTATCAATATTTTGAGAGAATGTTTCCTGGACTTCTCATTTCTGGACACGGCAATATTAATTGGCCACCAAAGTCGCCTAATGTTACTAGGCCAGATATATATATATATATTTTTTTTAGGATTTTAAAGTCAATACATTTTATTAACCGTCCTCAAGAATTAAAAATCCTATTTTACTAAAGGTTAATTTTGATAATTATATTGGGACGCCTATAGATTAACAATTTCAAAATATGTCCAGAGCTATCTCTGGCAACGCCATCATTACCGATACTAAAACTTGAATCAAATAGACAGGGTAGGCTGGACATATAAAGAAGAAATTAGAATTTTTCGAGAAAGGTGAGGAGTATTCAAGAAAGTTCTAGATGGCAGATAGATGGATATATTAAGGCACAGAGTGGATCAAGGAGCTCAGTACAGATTTGGAATTGTGTTAGTAAAGGAAAATAATTTAGAAGTTAATGCCTGATAATTTCTGAGCTTAAATGTAGTTAGTTATAATTAAGTCATTAACTGGTTTTATTCTGTTATTTTATTAGTTAATTAATGAAGTAGTAAGTGTTACGAAGAGATTCAATCAACGAATCCACGGTTTGAGGTGTTTGTGAGGAGAGCAAATACGTAATAATACCTGAAAAAGCTGCTTTATGTATGTACATAATAAATTAATATATTTATTGTATCTGTGTTTTAATTAATACGCTTATGATAAATACTTTAAAATAATATGTCAGTACCGATTGCAGTACCCTACATCGCTCTTTAAGCAAAACCAAACATAAGTTATTAGAAATGGCTTCATAATAGTGAACTACCTTTACAAGCTTTCCTTTGTTCTTCTAATAAGAACCCAGTTGACTTTGAAAAATTGTTTCTCTTACAGTTTCCCTTTTGATGTTTCTTTGGGCTGTGTTTCTCACTTTTGCATTCACTTCCAATAACGAACTTTTTAACTACACTACTACAAATACCCTCATGTCCATCTGTTTGGGTACTGGTACCTTCACTACTTTCACAGCACTTTTTGTGTCTGCCATCACTTAATAATCCTATACTCTTATTTACTGCTATTCTTGTTAAGTAACTAGTTTTTGGTAAATGAGCTGAACACAATTTTGCTTTCAAGGTGGCAAATGGGTTGTGGGTTTGTTTCTTGCATTCAGTTACTTTGGCTATTTGATCAGTCTTTTTAATTTCATCGTCATAACTCTTACTACCTGAAATATAAATTTGTTATTGAAAAGAAAATATAAGTAAGTACCAGGGCATCAAAAGTTGCTGATGGTGACGTAGGCAATTATCACTCCTTTTGTTAACAAAAATATGTTCCACCGGCATTGTGTTACTAAAATTATTGTAGTTGACAAATGACTCTATCATAGGTTACTAGATGTATTACTAACGAATAATAAGGTAGTTCCATCTATAACATTAAGAACCTTCTTGTGACCGTTGCGTACACCTACTTCGTACTGATGAAGGTAACAACCAGAAACGGGTCTACGAATGGTGCGTGACGACCTTTCATTAAGTAAAAATACGTTATTAGTGGTCAATCGCAGAGTATAAAGTATGTATGTAAGTGTGATCGACGCCCAAGTACAGTTATAATTATAATTGGCGGCAAACCAATTGAAATTTAATTTCTCTAATAATACATTAAATTAGTGGGAGGAAACTTAGTTTTGATAATGACAATCACTTTTGATGACCCGATATAAGAAACTCAAATTGCATCATAAATGATAATATTACCTAAATCTTCATCCGTAACTGAACTCAAAATTCCACAAACTTCCATATCTGCATTCATGGAATCCGAAATAGTTGTATCTTCCACTGAACTTTGTCCCTGATACGAGTCCTCTTCAGGATATGACGTGTGCAGTAAGAGGAACTGTTTTGTGCGAACAGACGTTGAAGGCAGTGCAAGGAGTCTTCTGACCATGTCTTCTGGTTTATCTTCATGCTGACTACTGTGATCAGAATCCAAATGATATCGAGGTTCGTCTCCGCCATTCATTCTTATCCGTGTTCCTCGACCATTTCTACGAACACATAAGTCTCCTGTAGAATGGGAACGTTTTAAACGAACATCAGTATCCTCGTAATCGTCCACGTCCTCAAACGCGAAACCTGTAACAAGGAGAAATTTTAAATAAGATTCCTATCATAAGTGAAATGTGAATTTTGTGTACCTACCATTTTCATGAATGTCAGAAATTTGGAATCTACCATCTTCATTGCCTTTACAAGGCCTAAAAAATAATTCTTTATCGTTTTCCGAATTAAACTTGTCCAAAGATTTTAAATCAATCTTATGATTTGCCAGGGACTTCAAAAAATAATCTACCGTGATATCAGCATTTGTTCTTTGATATCCCTGAAGCTTGGTTTTCTTCAGCTTGCATTTGTTTACCAATGGCTGCTGTGGATTCTTGCAGACTAAGCTGAATTGCTAATTTCAGTTGATCATCAGCGCTCTCGTTGCTGTTATTAGAGATACTCGAACTAGGATCAGGCGTAATCACATTTGCTTGAGCTTGCTTCATTCTATCCTCTATCATTTGAAGACGGGACATTTCTAGTGCGATAATAAGCTCCATACTGTAGTCTGATCCTGATAATATAAATACTTTTTTGGTATCAAATAAACAATACCACAACAATCACGCCATTAAATACATTGGCTAGAAAAAGTCTAAATGTGTCACTACCTGAGTAGAGTAATTAATTGCTTTTGAGAAACGAATATTGCTAAAACAAATAATGACTAAATTTACTAAAAAGTACTACTACGTTGAGCACCTGATATAATCAACCGGGTAATTTTACAAGTACTCTGGAAAAAAGCAGTTGATAAACTCGTTCATAAGACATAAAAACTGTGCTGTGTTAATAATTGGAGGTATGTTTTAAAGTCAGACTGTGATCAAAATGGAAGTTAAAAATTCACTGAATGTGCGTGAATATTCTTGGAAAACAGGTCAGGCTAGGGAATATTCATTCTGTGCCTAAATATATGTTCCGTGATGTTCTGTGGAGACACTGATAGTGGAAAAAACAGCATAAATTACTTCCAGCTTGGCAGATATAAGAATAATTATGGGGAGCGCTGTGGGGGATCATTTTCTTCTTTTTTATACATGGAGCTTTAAACCTATTGAACATGCCTTGGAAAAATGAAGGAGCTCGGAAATAGTTTATTCAAGTGATAATCCAAAAACAGAAAAATATATTCCAAATGATATTAATTCTTGATCGACAGTATATTAACATGCATTCATACTTTTTATCGACTAGAAGTAAAAATTCTGTATTTAATTTATTCTGTATAGCAAAAATATACTTACGGCCGCAACTTCGATTACATAGCAGACCACACTGATGTTCTTTATTTGGAGATCCACGCGAGTATGGAAAACTTTTGTGGGTGACACTTAAATCTGTCTCTTCATCGGTGTCATATTCCGGCCATTCGCAATCTCTCAACCATGCACTGGTTTGTGTAAGATCCGACTAGAAAAGAAAGCTATATTATTCCAAAACTGTAGCACATTTTTTTATTGCCATTCATTACACAAAGTAGTTGTAGTTGAGCCAATGATATACAATGAACCATCGCACCGGGTCACCATCTTTCCAAGGAATGCAAAATTGTCGATTCGATATTCGATAGAATGCTAGTTAAAATCTTCTAACTCATCTATTCAACTATTCCTGATAAACAGTACAATGCTCAGTGGTGAAAATTAATTTAAGAAGCAATAGCGTTGCAAGTGCAAGTGCAAGTTGCTTCCCAAGCATATTATTAATATTTGAAAAATGATAATTGTCATTCGGGTTCCATAAAACAGGATGCTTATGGTACCAGTCAATTAAGTTTAAACATAAATCGTTGCTCCACTCTATACTGTAGTAAAATACAAAAATTATACCTCAAATTCATACGTTCCGACAAATGTCAAACGATCACACGGTCTGACATTCACACTGAGTACGCATGAACAAAACATTTCCTTTGAGCGTGTCAAGAAAACCGACAAGCTGTGACTCATATTCACATGCATACGTTGGTGCGCACGCAACTTTATATACAGAACAAGCATCCCGAGCAAGACGTCCACATTTTTTATCGTGCGTGTGTACGTGCTCATAGGTGTACGCTCCTTTAGGCGTAAGTTGCTCTAGAGAATGTGATTAAATAATAATTTTCAATTTAGATTTTTATAACTATATGTTTTTGTATTTATGTAATTTAAACCTAGTCAATACATATTTCAACTTACGTCCAGATATCTCTTCTTCCTTTTTCTTTGCATTGGAGGTGTCTCTGGTGGTATTAACCCTTGTGCAACAGCCCTTACAAACTCATGTCTCTTTCTTCTGGCTAAAGCAGATGTTTGAACTATCACAGCTTTTGGTGTACGCAAATATGGCCTAGCTATCATTTCACTAAGCTTTTCTGTAACTTCCTCTAGTTCATTCTGATAAAAAGAACAAAATATATTAATTGATATTGTCTATATTTCTTGGAGAAATTGTAAAAAATTCTAATAGAGCTTTATTAGCTAGGACACTGTGGAAAATTTTGATTTACGATCGATTTTCAATTTAAAAGTTCTTAAATAAATTGGTCGGTATCGGCACTATTACCGAAGTACGCATTTTGAAAAGAAAAGGATTTAATAAATTTTTATGAAAATGATGAGTATTGGTCTTGTAGTGTACGAAAATATTTGTCCAATCATGACCAAATTTTTGTAATATTGTATTTTTTATACAACTATTAAAAGAAAAAAAATAACTGCTAATTTTATAACATATTATTATCTAGATCTAATATTAATTCAAAAAAAATTGTTTGACTACATTTTTTTTGCTGCAAGCATTTAAAAAAAATGCTATAATTTACTTGTGATCCAAATCAAAATTTTGAATTGTTTGATCATACTCTGTATATCGCATCCGGTTTCATAAATGATTGAATACTTTTATGATAACCCAAAAATTTAATTACACCCTCACCCCTCAAAGTGAGGAAGTTATGTATTCGTGAAAAAAATTTGAAAATTTTTATTGCATTTCTGGACGAAATTCGACAAATTATGACGATACACAAAATTTCAGACCAGAAAAAATTTTCTGTCTGTGTGTCTGTGTTGGCGATAGCAGCTACAGTTTTTGAGATAAAGCTATCAAATTTGGTACACACATTCTAGAGGTCAAGGAAGAGATTGAGTTCATTGATGAGCAAAATCGGTCTAAAAGAAATATTAGTGACATTCCACCAATGTGACTTTTTTTAAACGTCAAAATGTAACTTTTTTTGAAACATCAAAAAATGTAACGTTTTTTAAACGTCAAAGTGACTTTTTTTGAAACGTCAAAGTTACTTTTTTGAAACGTCAAAATGTGACTTTTTTGAACCGTCAAAAATTACTTTTATTATAAACTCCACCACAAGTCGAGTTTTACTACGGTGAGGAAATTCTGATCCCCAAATAATTGGCAGCCGGTTTTTTTTAAGTACAAGCGAGTTCAAGTAAGTTTGTTTATAAAAAAATAAAATAGGTATTGTCCGATAACTTCAAAATAAATACTGCAACTATCCAAAAATTTTAAAAGTAGTTTATTTAAATAATAACTATTGTTTATTTTTATTCATTTTGCGATTTTCATTAATATGACGGCAATCAACAGAAAACCAGAAAATCTGATAATAACACCTTTACTTCCAGCTAAATGAAATGTTAAACGATGATTCTAGACGAACAAAATCACAAACCTGCATAAATTCAAAAATTGTTTTATTATAACCATCGTCCTCAAGGTAATATCCATAAACGTAAGAACCACACAGAACACGTCTAGCCTTTAGCAGCTCCCTCACACCATCCTCAATAAATTTCGTTCCCTTTTCTCCAGCATCTGTAAAATTTAAATAAACTATCATTTTTATTTTGATTCATATGTGATGAACACTATCGGTTCCAATCTTATACAATTTTTTAAATATAGAACAAATTTGTCGATCAGTGTATAAATGAAACATAAAGCACAAAAAATAGTAAAGAAACTCTGCAGTCTAACTGAACCAGACTTGCAAGTTTTTAAGTTTTTAAAATAAGACACAGTATATAGCAAAATGTTTGCGTATATTTATAATTTAATCAGTGAGTGGAAGAACGATTTATATAAAAAAACAAAAACATGAAATGATTTGTTTTTTCTTTAATTATTGCGTAAATAACCAGTGTATAAGTATTCGGTACGTAATTAGAGGGACCCCTTTAAGAGAGCCCAGTAATGGTAATCTAGGGGAGAGAGGTCCGGGGGCAGCATAGACCATCCTACCAGACCATTAGTACCAGTCCATATTTTTGGGAAACACTCTCGGTAGCAATCTGTTACTATCCTTGTATTATGAGGTGGCATACCGTCTTATTGAAAAAAATTGGCTGTATTTCTAATTCTAGGAGAAATCCCTTAATTTCATTTTTTAGATATTCTAAATACCCTGCACAAACGACTTTCTCCAAATAAATTGGGTTCTATTATATGTGTGCCTAAGACACCCAACCAAACATTAACTCCCAAGTACTCTTGATAATTAACTTGCCTCATTATATAAGGATCTTCATGAGCCCAAATCCTATTGTTGTTCCGGTTTAACATATTGAAGTTGGTAAACCTGGATTCATCAGAAAAGAGAATAATTTTTGCAAAATCATTATCTTGGGCATAACTTTGCAACAGCAAATCAAAAAACAGTACTTTTCTTAGCACGATCTCCTGATCCTTTTGTCTGGATAGTTTCTTTCAAGGTAGCAGTGAGCATATAATGTCGCAGTTCTATTTAAATTTTGTCTATATTGACCAAATATTAGTAACATATTCATTTTCTAACTTTGAAATGAGGGAAATTTTTCGTTGTAACGTAAATAAAAAATTAATTATTTTCACCTAGATTGCACTAAACTACTACTTGACAGACATTTCATGGCAGTGAGATTAAGATGCGCAAATAGTATGGGTTGTTTAAAATGAGGACCGTCATTCGCATTACGTTTGTATTAGTGTTTGCATCGGTACAATATTGCAAAAAGTAACTTTCAGAAAATTGTTGTATTCTGTATTTTAGTGTTTTGCGAATTGCGGTGTAATAAATTTTGGCGCCTTGCGCATATCTGTACCTTGTAATGTTTGTCAAGTAGTACCTGTCAAAATCTGCAATTGTTTTTAAGTCATCTGTCTCTCAACTTACAAAACAACGTTACTTTTGGTTGCTTTTGATAATAATAGATATTCCTGTACAAAATATTACGAAAATAGTGTCATTTAAAACAATAAAGTGAACAGAAAGTAATCGACTAAATATTTCTTATTTGTGAATTGATGAGAAATATAAAATATAATTTCATATCAAGGCAAAATTAATTAGATACAAATAAATGAAATTTGGCATAAATATTTCTAATATCTACAACTTTCAAAGTCGCTAGACATCTTTATCTTTGCTTCTCTCCCTTCAAAACTATACAAAGAAATATCAATATTGCCATTTGGAAATCGCATTTTAAATGGCACTTTTGGCAGAGATGTTGGAAGGTGGCACAATTTGTCAGGTAAAATACGATATTTGAAGCTGAGGTTCCTTTAAAGACATTCTTTTGTAATGTTTTTTAGATATCCCATGGCCAACTTGTCCAAACTTTTTCTTTTGGGTTCTGTTTCATGAATTTTATTGGGTAAAAGCAAACTCGGTTGCTGGTGAACCATTTTTTACCGGATTTTGAATTTTCAAGAATGGTTAGAGAACTGTTTTCTCTATCGATGTGTCAAAAAAATATCGGGGTTGCTATAAATAAAAAAAAGTTGATGCCACTTTCGATCAAACAGAGTCACAAATATGTTCTTCATAAATCAATTATTAACAAGTTATAGGCAATAAAAGTGTATTAATTAAAATTGATTGAGATCGGTTAAAAAAACAGGAAAATTATAGGTTTCTGCCTTGTTTGAGATTCAACCGGTTAGTTTACATGAGGTCTGTTCCCAAAAAACAATCCGGAATAGTTCAGAATTTAAATTAATAACGTGGTTGGTTAGTCTATAGGACCTTAACTATATTTAGTCTAATCGACCTGAAAGCCCACCAGTTATTTTATGTACCGCGAGTTCTAAAATTCAGTTTTAAAGAAATTTGATAGAAAATTTTACAAATTAGAATATTTTGTGGCTAAATTATTTTCACAGGTTCCTCTAGGACTCTAGCCTGTAACGAAATTGTAAGCCATTTCATTCCACTTTGTTGTTGTCCGCGATGAATTAAGTTTCTACCAGTCTATTCCAGATGGCGCCACTGATTTCTACTGGAACAGTTGGATTTGCAGATTTTTGCACTCAATATCTATCTATCTTTATTGCTCATACTCTAGTCCCAAATGTTTGTCTATTTCCAAACTATAAGCGAGTTTAGGTGGGAGAATAGAACGAGGCTTCTTCCTTCTTAACGTAGCGTTCTGAAGACACCACCTGTAGTTCAGCGGTCTAGTAAAATTTATGTGTTTTCTGATATTATCCTGTAATTCTATGATCGTCATTATTTAAAAAGTTGCTATATTCATTTAACGGACCTTTGAGGTAAGTTTCATAATAATATTGTACCGTATATATCTTAATTTACGCCTTAGGCGAATTTGCTTTTCGGTGATCAGTTCACCTTGGTTGTTCTTTGGAACAGCCATCATTAATATTGATTAGTATTGGTCTATCGTGCCTTATTGGTAATTTATCTGATATCCCTCGAATATTGTAATAATTTCGTGTGCTAATTTAAACTAACTTTCGGTTATTGTAAATTTTAGATTTACCCGACAATGGATGTCGCCATTTTGTATCGTAGTTAATTGTTTTCTGTCTTCAACTGTTGATGTTTTAGGTCACTTGGCTACGTTGGTAGCTCTGTGAAAAGTAGTGACTGGTGACATTTGGAGATTGGTACCCCTTTTTGGTCTAAACCTATTTGTTTATAGCCTTCGTGAGAATTACCTAATGTGGTGCATTTGTTTTGTGGTGGATCATTTTATACCAGAGCACATATTTACCAACCAGACCTCAGTAACGTAAGGTTTTTCTAAATTTAAAATTTCGAGTGCTTACTTGAACGTTTCTTTAGTATTTAGTTAGAAACGCTGCTCTAGTAGAGCCTTGCCTAGTTCTCTGGCAAATATACCTGCCCAGTTATCTGGTAATTGATTAACTTTTGATTACCTGTAGTAAACATATAGTCAAGCTATATATCTTTATCTAACTTTATCTGGAATTCATTATTACCTCTCTACGAGGAACTAATAAATAATTTAATTTAACGTTACCTTTAATTTGAAAATTATCATATTGTTTTATATTTAGCAAATATTTATTTACGTTATCGTTCTAATTGTCTGTCTGTAACAAACATTCTAATAAAGATTACCTTCTTTTTAGTAAGAAATACCTTAACATATAGTGAATACCTATTTCACTTTGTTTATTATCATAGCTACACCTAGTTTATTTGCTGGACTAGTATTTTTCTATTTAACGTAACTTTTATTGATACTTAAGTTAGTTGAAGTCTTCAACTTCCTAAAATATTGTAGGATGCCGATCCTGGTTTGTTTATTTTGCAATTTACTCTATAAATTTCTGTTAACTCTCTTATTTTGTCTACGTAACTAGACAATTCAAACGTCACAGCTTTTTACTTTGTTTTGCATAATATAATACTGATCTCATAAAACTCTCCCCTTTTTATGTAAATACCTGGACCAAGAAAGGAGGATAACTGGTGGATCGAACTTATCGAACTGATTATATACTGGAGCAGGAAAATGATATTTCATACAACTGGCATTTCGTTTCAAGGGTAACTGCAGTACTGACAGTGCTGATTCAAACTGACACCGAACTCATTAACAGCTTAGCCGTTGGTGGATTCTTCGCTGGACTAACCAATTGCAGTTACGTAAGATCTTCGTCCCCAGTGAATGTTTATATTTGGTCAGAAGAATTTTTGTAAGAGATCAGTCACCTTTTTTCTTGTATATTCCTTGGTATTCAACCAAAACTAGGTTTTTTAACTAAAGGAGGCCATCTTAGCCAATGTCAATTTTTGTACATATTCTTACAAGTTTATTATACTTTTTTGTTAAAATAATAACTTTTTATTCGTCTTCGCTTCCAACAGAATTCAAGTATTAACATTATCTTTCCCTTTTAAAGTAAACTTTTTAATTATTTGGTACTTGCAAAAGTCCTAGCGCCCAGCCTAGATTTTTGTGAAAACTCAAATCGATCTAAGCCCTTATTCACGACCTGCTAATTGATCTACCGGTCAATAGGTACAACCCCCAGCTAATTGTGTTATGCCAGCAATTTGACTGGGGTGTTGCAAGCCCACATTATAAACCTACGATATTTTCTAGAATGTATTCATAAACATTTGAAATGGAGCCTACTGAAATTGAGAGGGATTAAACTAGTATTTCCCGAGATTTGTGCACCGATTAAAAATAATGGTCGCTTTTCTTTTCTAAAAACAGGAAGAATGGCGTGTCTATCTTAAAAATAATACAGTTTTGTTCACTTAAAGTGTCAGAAATTCATTCATTCCTCGTTCGTTCGATCGTCCGTTCCTTGTTTCAATCATCATTTGTTCCTTCATTGCTACATGTCACCCTTCGTTCATTTGTTATGCTCCTTCTTTCGTTTCTTCCTTCGTTCCTTCCTTCGTTCATTTCCTCGTTCCTCCCTTTGTTCCTTCGTTCTTTCTTCGTTCGTTCCTTAATTATTTCCCTCCTTCGTTTCATCCTTAGTTTCTTCCTTCGTTCCGTCCCTCATTTTTTCCTTCGTTCCCTTTTTCCTTTGTTCATTAATTCATTCATTCATTCACTTAAAATTATCTTTTATAAAATTATGTTTATAAAATTGTAGACATGCGTGTAATAGCGTAATTACTATTGTATAACTATTTTTTCATTTATAGTTCTTACCTTCTCCACTGTTTAAACCCAGACTGCTTGCTAATACATCCATTTTCTGCTTGACGCTGGTTAAAAGTGGTTCTTCTAGTTTCTGGCTATTTTCATGATTTCGGAATCTTGTATAAAAATGTAAAAAACGAGACATTTCTTGCATTTGGTTGTTTCTGTCCATTGCCTCAGTTATTAAGCTACCCTGTTTTTCATCTGCTTTGTGAACGGCTTCGAATCTGTTACAACGGAAATAACCGCCAGTGGCAGAGCTGTGACGTTTCCAAGATTCCTGGCATACCCAACAAAAAGTCGAATTTGCACTAAAACAAGAGAAAGTGATGTTTTGAAAATAATTTAATTTATTTACAATATATGGAAACAACTGTTCAAAAATATATCACAAGGTTTTTTTTCTGTGGAATGCGTGAGGCTCTGAATTTCCTTTTTTATTTTAGACAATACATTAACTTTCGTAATAAGATGTTTGATTATTCTATACCAGTAAGAGAATAAGTTAGTGGAATGATACTAAAAAAAATTATATGTTCCAACAACCGTTTCTGTTTACACCTTTAACAACTTTGTTCAAGCACTAACTCTTATAAGTATTCTTAATTTCAAGTTTCTAATTAGTAAACATATAAAATTGCAAAATAACATAGACCGCAAGTAGATTAAACGTTTTAAGTAATATGAAAACGATTTGCAATGTTTCTAAGTTACAAATTTACCCCTTGCATAATATGTTCGAACACTAGCATTCAACTTATTGTGCAAAATTTTTTTTAATTGTACTTTAAACGTATGCGCTTTTTTCCAGATGAAGTGAAAAGTTGGCCTCCAAGGTATGGTGAAGATCTTCATCATTTTTAAAAGTAGTATATTGCAATATAAGAGTGGAAAGGGCTTGATTATAATATGAGTATGAATTGAAACACGATCGTTAGGGAGGCCTGTCCCATTCGACACGTGTATTGCATACCAGTTTTCCTACGATTGTGAACTTATATTTACTAAAATTCATATTTAAATGGACGTCTGTCATATATTACTGCGTTTTGAATTAAATCAAATAATTAAAATCAAATAGTGCGTTTACTGACCGTATGTTCGTCATTTAACAAATTATAAAAATTTGTTTATTATTGAGAATTTAAGCCTTCATGTTGCCCCCTTCTGGCAAAAAATTGCACTTTGACGAAGCGAGTAAGTTCTTTGTTTACATTCATTGGATTACATTTGTATATTTTTTTTGTCGGGATTTTACTGCCTTTTTTTTATCTTGTCAACGTTTATTCAAATCAAATCATCTATTACATACAATGTTACATAAAAGGTATACATGTATTGCACGTCAAGGGCATTTATCTGTTTGATACAAAAGTAGCATAACAATTTGTAAGATGACATTAAATCACAAAAATTATTTTATTGCCAAAACAAAAACATTGAGCATTGAAAATACACAAAAGATAGAAATTTGTATATGTAATATATGTAAAAGAAAGTAAGGTATTAAATACCTCCTCAGGGAAATATAGTGAGAGTGCTTAGTGTCAAATTATTTCTAAAATAGGAAAATTTACAGGGTCTGTCAGAATGCCCAAGAACCTCTCAGTAGAGTAAAAACAATAATTTAACATTGTTTTTTTTATATTAAATTTGAACAAATTATAATTAAACACTTTAACAACGTTTGCTAATACATTATGTAATACATTTTGCCAGCCAAAACATAGTAGGCCTTAGAAAATCTGCCTGCACAGAAATATGTCATTGATATAATTAATAAACAGGAGTGGTCCCAAGACCGAGCCTTGTGGCACTCCATGTTTAACCTAATTTAATTCAGATGTGATATTGTCTAGGTTGACGCACTGTTTACTGTCACATAAATATGAACGAAAAAGGTTGACAGAAATCCGTCTTACATCATAGAAACTTAACAATTCTACGAATATACTATGTGACACAGTCGAAGCCCTGTGACAGGTCAGGCAATGTAATCGCTACATGCCTGTCTTACTCAAGGCCCTCCATAATGGCTCGCACGACTCTAAGTATAGCTTGTGTTGTAGAACACTTGCTTAGAAACCAAATTGACAGCAATTATTTTACAAATTATTTGATTTGAAAAAATTTAATAATCGATTTTCTTAAAAATTATTTATAACAGTTTCGCAAAAATTGGGATGATAGATATTGGTCGGTAATTATCCAAATCTGACGCATCTTTCTTCAGGAAAGGTAAAACTTTAGTGATTTTGAAAGCATCTGCGAAGACGCCCTTACTAAAACACGCATTAACTAAAATAGTGAAAGGTTGAACAATTATGTCTATTGTTTCTTTCAAAATTCTGGAATTCAATCCATAAATATCTGGACAATTGCAATCTTTTAGAGTTCTAATAGTATTGGAGACTTCCAGAGCCGTTCCACAATATGCCGAATAAAACAGTGAATAATAAGAATTGTAGTGTGTTCTATTGCTGCAACTTTCGATTAATGTAATAATACATAATTTTCTACCTAAGGAAAACCCACAAAAGCAAATAAAACGACTATAAACAAACCCAGAATCAGCTGATTATTACTCGTCTGATCGCAGCGCCATATGCGCTGTGGTGATTCTATTTCCCAATAAAATCTAAAAGTAAAAAATTATGTGTCAAAGAAATTATGGATTATTACAGCGGAGAAAATTATATTCCCTCAGAGATTGTGAAGACCGCTGAAAGTATCCCTTCTGATTTTCTCCTATATGAATCCAAGGAGCACTAAAGGAACACTACAAAAAAGAAAAAATCATGTTTGTTCATTTGTGTCATGACAAGAAAGTGAAGGTTACATATAGACTATCCTATTCACCTATTTTGGAGGAAAGTTTAAAATGATGAGGTCGCCACTCTGTGCTCAACTTACTCAATGCTCAGAAGCACAGACTCATTAGAGGATAGCGACGATAGCATAGCAAAATTTCCAAAATGAATTGCATTTGAAAGGATACAAAGCAAAAAAATCTGAAATATTAACGAGAGAATAGATCAACGTATTTTTACAAAATATTCTGGCTAACGATTTCTTACATTTGAAGGAAATAAATTTGTTTTTTTTTTATGTATTTTAGTAATAGTACAAGGGTCATTCAAATATAAACCGAAAAATTGTATTCATTTGACTCACGTAGTGACGTTAGCAACGTAGAGCGCCAGGGAATCGGTGGCGGGAGAATGGAGACGGGTTAGCCATGCACATGTCCCTCACACTCACGTTCGCCATTTCAGTATCGGTGTGAGTGAACAGAAAGTACCAGCGTGTGTTGCACAATGCGTTATTATTCGTTTTCTCGCCAACGAAGATGTGAAATCGAGTGAAATTTTGAAAAGACTCCAAGCATAGTTCGATGATGCTGCTCTTAGTAAAACCGAAGTGTTTGATTGGGCCCAGAAGTTTCGAAATGGTCGTGATAAAGTGTAAAATCAAAGCCATAAATGGCGACCAGCGTCAATAAAGACAATATTCAGGCCGTGTGTGACCTTGTGGAAAGCGATCGCTACATTACTGTTACCGAGATTGCATCAGAGGTGGGTATAAATGTTGGAAGTGTCCATACCATTGTATCGAACACACTTGGATACAGAAAAATATCGGCAATGTGGGTTCCAAGCCTTCTCAGCGAGGCACAAAAGAATGTGCGGAAAGACATCTGTCAGCGTCTTCTGAATCGTTTTGAACAAGAAGGGGAAGCCTTTCTGGACCATAACGTGACCTGCGATGAAACATGGAAGACGATGCTGCGGTCGAACAGTAAGTGCGCCATTGGCTACTGGGGCAGCCATTTTCTTTTTCCATGAAGGGATCAAAAAAGCTTCCTATCTGATGGAGAAAATGTATTTCTGTTGAAGGGAAACTATGTAGAAAAATGGGGCACTCCATTTGTATTTTTATAAGTCACCAATAAATCTGTATTAAAATATTCCGGTTTATATTTGAATGACCCTCTTATAATTCCTATTGTAGGTAGTTTTAATAACAGGAGTGACCGGTCCGCGTCGAATGGAGGAGCTGATGAATATTGCTGTAGAAAATATTGAGAATAGTGAGGACTTTATACTTGTAACAATTCTCGACTCTAAAACACACAAATCCAGGACGTTTTCAGTTACAAAAAGGAGATAACTGCTTGCAATTTTATCATCTGTATGCTCAACTTCGACCATTAAATGTAAAGCACAAGCGACTCTCCATTCAATACAAATATGGCAAATGCACAGTCCAGGCAATAGGCATAATCACATTTAGGCAAGTTAAAAAAAGCAAATAACAAAATATTTAAAATTACCTAAACCTGAAAGTTGCACTGGCCATTATTTTCGTCGAACATCAGCGACCCTGTTAGTCAAAACTGAAGCGGGGCCTTACCAATTTAAAAGACACGGTGGCTGGCGCTCTTCAACAGTAACAGAAGATTATAAAGAAGACAGCGTGAACAACAAAATAAATGATTTTAAAGAAGATAATGGGAAGCAAAGAAAACTCAACGAAATCATTCGTCAACTCAGATGTTAACATTCTTAATCATAGTTTCCCGGTTCTACCTAACCACTTTAAATAATTGTGAGTCTTGTATAATCCAACAATTACATTGTTCCAATAAAATATGTAGGTATTCAAAACAAGCTTTTAATTACGGAGAGTGTGAAAGTAATATGACAACTGCGGCAAGATTCATACCACACTGAGTATTGCAAAGATACATTTTTCAAGCCAATTTTGAGTTTTGATTCTTTGACTCTTTAACAAGAACGTAGAAAAATTGTTGTTCACTAATGTCGGGATTTCATAATATTCAAGTGCCAATAAAGACAACGGTAATCTCGATAATGATAAAATATACATAAAAGTTTATAGTATGTTTAATTTGATTATATACGTATATTACAGATAAATAATAAATATAGTTTTACCTTCGAACATTTCATATGATTGCATCCTTCGTTCTTCTGAATTGGACTCTTACAATTTAGGCTGGCTTAGAATTTGTGACCAACCACAAGCAATTAGCGGCATCCTCACTCCCACTACAAGATGCTTTCAACTCCTCAGGTTTCACTTCATTTATTTTAATTTGCCATTCCTGCCACTGTTTGCAACCACATGGTGCATGAGCTTCTCCTATAAGATATGCTAAATCAGTTACATATATTGTTCAATGTAATAATGCCAACGCTCTTTCTCTTTTCATGCTTTAACCCGGGTTAGTAATTTTATTTTGTACTATCCTACATAGAAACAATGAACTGTTTATTACTAAAAACATTATTGAATGAACTTTCTGAAACGTTCAAAGGGTTTCATTGTAAGATTGAGTATAAACCGAAATGTAAATTTCAAAACTTATATTTTGTTCTTTGATAGCAGTAAAATTGCTTTCTTGGTGAGTGATTTTGTTTTACTTTTCTTGCTATACAGAGGGTCCAGTACTAACGGTTCCTTTAGAGGCAATTTCATATTCTTGGAACAACTTGCTATTCTTGGGGGTGAAAATAATTCGATATAAGTAAATTACGCTATTTACAATGTGGCAAAATGTATCACATTATTTGAAAAGCCGCAATTTTTGCAGATTGTGGCTTATATCATTGGTATTTTGATAGCTGAGTAGAATAATGTAGTGGTTATACTCCTCAAGAACACAAAATAATACTTTGTGTTTGAGCAATAATTCATTTGTCGGTGTTAGCACAATGTAAATTTTGGCGAAACTTAGTTTTATGATCATCCCGCTCCTACTGCACAAACAATTTGAAGTTTAAAAAGACTGAGACAATATTAGAATTGGTGAGCCATGGTAGACCTCGAGAAAGCCGTTCGAACGAAAATATCGGCCGTGTGTGCAGAAATGTTGAAGAGTCGGAGAGAAGCCCATGAAAATACGAGTCACGTGATTGGGCATTTCGCAGTAGTTCCAGTGGCATATTTTGATGCAAGACTTGAGAATATTTCTAAATACAATTCAGATGATACAGCAGCTGCTGCACAGAGACTGCTAAGCGCGTCTACAATACAGTCAAAGGTATCATAAACCTCAATAATAAAAAGGACGATTTTTTAATAAAAATTATCATGAGTAACGAGGCGCATTTCTATCAGGCAAAATACCCACTTCCAGGGAACTGCAAACCTCAGATTATTCATCAGATACCTTTGCATCCCCAAAAAGTTACTGTTTGATGTGGCATTTATGTTGAAAAGGTGAATAAGCCTTTTTTCTTAAGATGTCACCAGCAACGTGGTAACTGTTAAGAGCGAACGCTACAGAACCATGTTGTGACTTTTTGATACCCAAATTGGATGAATTGGGATTAGAAGGTATGTGATTGCGCAGGACGATGCCTTCGCAAAAAAACAACGTGAAATATAATTAATTTATTGAAATACACTATCCCAGGACATAATCTCCCGTTTTGGCGATGTACCGTGGCTGCAAGATCGCCCAATGTGACCGTTCCACACTTCTTCCTGTCGGGCTATTTGAAGTCATTGATATATACCAATAAGCCACATAATTTGGATATCTTAAAGGAGCACATTCGACAAGAGACAACATAATGCAAGAAGTGATGGAAAATGCTATTAAAAAGGCTTAACTTTTGCATTTCGTCAACACTGGATATGAACATTTGGCAGACGTCATTTTTCACACTTGAAGGGACAACATTTATAAACTCCAATAAAAATATTATAATAATAAAAGTATTGTCTTTTCATTTATTTCAAAATTAATCTAGAAATGTGGTGATACATTTTACGCTACCCTGTAAATATTCGCTTTATTTTAGCATGAGAGTGCGTTGACGCTGAAAAAAATACTTCTTTACTATCTGAATGAAACTTGGTGGGATTATATTACTACTTACTGTTATTTTACGTCAGTTTCACATTTCCTTGTTGCTTTTTCATTGACATCATAATGGCGTTGGATTTTGTACTGGTAATTATCGCGAAAGTATACGCGTTTTCCAGAAAATGTTTCTCCATCGACATGTGCCTTACTATACAATTTTTGGGAGAGTTACGAAGCCATTTTGCGGAAAGGGCGGACGTTTGAAGGCGATTAAAATTTTCCCGACGCATTTGGAATGTTTGAAGAGCTTATGTAGAAGAGAATATTCTACAGAAGGTTGAAATGGTATAAGCACTAGTTCGTGATTAATATCAGCAGAAGTGGGTGTAACCAAAGCACCTTCTCATTATGAAGCCGGTCTTGAACTTTTGCCAAATAATTTGAGAAAGAAAAGTTGCCAGAACGATTTGACGATATAACTTATGCCGTGCTTCAGGATATGATTCAAGGCTGCTAGTAATAATAATAATAATAATAATAATAATAATAATAGTTTTTTTTGGAAAAATATATATACAAGATTTTACAAATAAAGTGAATAACGCACCTAAGTTCATAGAGAACTTTTTTGTGTGCAACTATTGAATTTTACATATTTGTATATTTTATTTTATTTATTTATTTTTTCTTCTTTTAATAGTTACCTTCAAACAATCCTACATGAATAATAATTGAGTTAAGTAATATGCTGTTCCACTACTTTTAAGTTCAATAAAGGAGGAGAGATAACAATAATATAGAAAAATACTACTTTAAAACCTTTTAAATAAATCTATATTTTGACATACGTATATATAAACTTTGTTTTTTATATTTTTTTAAATTTTGGTTTTGCTTAATAGTATTAGGTAGTAGGTTAAATAATTTAATGCCAGTATAGTCTATAAATTTTAGAAATAGTGTATTGTTTGGTTTTGGAATTGGCAATTTTCATTTTGTTACTGATCGAGTGTTATAACTATGATAGAGTGTATTTTTAATTTTACTATTTTTTTTATAAATCCGAGTACAGATATTATATATAACCCTGCAATATCTAATAAATTTGATTCCATAAAAAGTAAGCGCGTAGGATATAGTTTTGGTTTTTTAAATATTATTTTGATTATATATTTTTGAACAGTTTTCCAGACTATTTAAATTAGTTTTATATACCCCCCCAAAGCTCAATTCCATAATTAATAATTGATTCAACTAGAGACTTGTATATATTCACAATACTTTTTAAATTTAGTATGTGTTTAAGCCTGTAAAATTTATGAAGTAGTGTTCTCAGTTTAGCAGTTATTTTTCAACATGCACATCCATTTCAAATACTCATCGATGTACAACCCTAAATATTTTATGTATTCTACTGATTCTATGAAGTCAGTACAGTTACAATTATCTATATTATGACATTCATGATAAATCAGTTTCCTTATATGGGCTCTATTCGTTGTATTTAAAGAAAATGTTAAAAATTATTTTTTATCTTTTATTTAGAGTTAATAAATTTAAGTTAAGCCATTTTTTTACTAAATGTAAGCCTATCTCAGCCTTCTTTGCAACTTCATTCCAATTTGAACCAGAGAAAATAAAGCTGTGTCGTCAGCATATGCAATGAATTTTCCAGGAATTTTTAATTTTAGCATTTCGTTTATATATCTGAAATAGAATTGGTCCTATTACTGTTCCTTGAGGAATTCCGTATTTAATTTTATCATTATTTGTTACAATTTGATATCTATTTGACAAATAATTCTTAAATAACTCATTACTTATACCTCGAATGCCATAGCTGTTAAGCTTTTCCATTAATTTAGGGTGAGATACTGTATCAAAAGTCTTTGCAAGGTCAAGAAAGACTACTAGTGCAGCTACATATTATATTGCTCGTGCTATATGAATATTATCAAATGGATATGAATCCCTATGACTTTTCTGACTGGGGACTTAAAAACAAACGTTTAATTGGTGAGAATAGACATGGATCAACAAATCTAGAATATAATTTACATTTGCCATTGATATTTTGTTTAAAATTTTAATGGATTTTCAGATTTCATAAATTTCTGCTTAAACCGAGTTAGAATTTTGAAAGTGTTAGAGAAATGTTACAAAATAGATTTGTCTCTCTTATAAAGAAATATCAAAATGATTGGATAATGGGTGGATTTGTGTCGTGGTGTTATTATTTCGGACTTAGTTCGGTTGCGAATGTTGTCTATTACCACTACACGCACACACAGGCTGATATCAGCTGGAGAAGGTACTTGCATCCACATTGTCAATTTGCTGAACGTGTGTAGGTATGGGTTTGATCAGCATTAAGAATATGAAATTACTCTACAGCGCCGTTTTTTCTGTATAATTCAAAAAGTATTTTATTACAAGAAATATTGGTTTTCATTTTTTAAGTCAAGTAATAATGTGAAGTTGTTATGACTATTCTTGAATTAACGAATAGATGCATATATATATTTAAATGTTTAAATTAAACATCACGTTAAATCACCAAAATGTTCGTAATTTTAAAACGTTTTAGATACTACATAAATTTCATTTGACCTGTAACTCAATTATATTTTGCTCTTTCTTAATTCTTTATTAAATTTTGCATTGAACGGTCACCAAGAAAACAATCACATTCAATGTATACACTGTAATGATCTAAAATTTCAATATATTACATACTACAATATACTAGGTCTCATTTACGTACCCAAACATTCCCAACAAAAGAAGTGGGCGTTCCCACAGTCTACTGCATGTGATGTTATCGGCACCGCTTTGTTATTCACAATTCTGCTGCTCCCAGTTTGTTCTGCCTCAGGTAATCTCACCCCTCTTCCGCATCCTGCTATAGGGCACCACTTAATGCTTTTATTACTTTCCACGAATGCCTTAAACATAAAATGGATTTAAATAAAATTAATCTTGAATTGTCTGGTATTTTTAAAATAAGAGTGCTATTCCCGAAGTCGGGATCATCAATATTCGTGGAGGAAGATGAAGCAGAACAGCTAGGGGGCGGAGTCTTTCGTTTGTAATAGCGAATAAAGTAAAGTCAAGTAAATTCTTGGGTTCCGTTAAACTGCAGTACAAAAAAACTCATTAAATTCCATACAAATTCATTGTTTATTTATGTTATCGGAACTAGCAATTCAATAATAAAAAAAAAAACTTTTTGTATGAAGAGTTTATTCCTTAATTAACATCTATGACGCGTACTTAAAAATATAAAAAAGAAAAGGTTAGAAGGTGGTATAGAAATAATTAAAAATTTTACAGATGAAAGGGACAAACTGGTGTCATAATTAAATTTCTTTTGGGTTGAAGTTCCTCAATCTCTATAAGAGGAATACACTTCAATGTATTTTGAAATTTGATTTTGGAAAAAAAATTTCTGATGAAAATGAGTAAAGTAAAAATGTGAAAATGAGTAAAGTGAAAATGGGTATCGTAGTTTGGGCAAATAAAAACCAGAAAAGTCATAAGATCGGTCCTCGCCATGGGCGGAGAATCACGTCTTCGGAGGAATGGTAAAGGAAGATGATGAATTGTTAGAAAAAAGAACCGATCCGGAAAATTTGCGGTGGTAACGAAACGCTGTGACGGTGTTACAACCGAGGAGATTCTGGAGAATTTCGGGAAAGTTTTTCTCGCGCTTTGCGATAGTTGGTGCAGGTCTTTCTAGGTAGTTTTAATTTGGTGAACATACGATTGGGCAGGGTAGGTAGTTATAAACAAACAAAATCGGGCATACTAATTCACAAGGAGAAAAAAGTTAGACCAAGAATGAGTGCGGCAGCCTCACTCTATGCAATTTTAGGTCACAAGTTAAGAGCAAAACTAAATAAATGAAATTTTAAAAAACGTTATACAGTGGTACGAACAGATGCGCTCAGTCAGAGGGTTTCTTTTGTTAATGAATTCTATTAGTGATATCAGACGCGCCATTCAGATTAATTTTCTACGGCGTGACAAATCAAGGTGACTTATCGCAAGTTTCATAGTTGAGCGCTTCTTTCACAGTGGATGTGTATACGTGCGCTAGAGAGTCAAGAAAAGAAGCAATACCTGAAGAAAGAATATTTAGTTTAAACAAAAGTAATGTTCCAACAGGATGATGTCACAACGTTTATGGCAGTTCATCTCGCGAGATCTTTCCTGGGAGAATTATTTCATGATTTAGTGTCATCGAGTGGCACTCAAAATCACAGGATATGGTGCTCCTAATTTCTTCCTCTGGGGATACCTTAAAAAGTCTAAGGTGTAGAAGACTAAGCCTGCAAAAATTCAGGAACTAAGGCTTTCCATACAGTAGTAACTAAACAACATTAATCGAGATTTATTGCAGCATGTAATGATGAATTTTGCTAACTGTTTATAACAATGTAAAATTCTCAGTGAGATCATTTAAAGGACACAAAGTTCCGAAAAAAAAACAGGAAATCTTAAATAACTAATTTCAAAGGCAGTGAACATACTATAAAAAAAATTGGGAGATGTTGTACACGATAACTCAATATATCACCCTGTATATCATTTTAGTCAAACTGTCAGAAATAGTTGGCCTCAACGGAAGATAATTGTGTATCTTTTACATGAATATCTCGAATAATATGGAAGAAAAAAATCCAAAATAAATTGAAATTTTCAATCTCGAAAACTAAAGCCTTTAATTATAATAATATATGTTTATATGAATTTTTCTCCACGATATTATGTGACGGATATCTTCATTAAGTATTTTATATGACTTACGGAACATGCTGTATACTCATTAAGGTCATGTTGAAATATTACTTAAATGATTTAGATTTACTTTTCTTACTTTATTCGTATACGCTTAAATACATATTTACTTCATCCCCTTTTACGGCACCTCAAACGTGAAGTATCCTCGTTATGCTAATTTTACTCAAATTCAATATGGACCCCTCTCTAAACGGCCATGAAGTTTACAGCAGAATGAATCTCAGCGCTAATGAATCGAACTAGACCATGGGGTAACATTTTTATTTGAATTATTTAGAGCTCTCCAAGTTCAACTGTAGATCTTCTATAACCATTTCATATGCATTTTTTTATTGCGTCTAACTTTGATTATTACTTATATTGCTTGAACGACTGAACAGGAAACTTTATGAAAACATTATTCAATACTGTTTCCCAGGGGCGTGCGGTGGGTTTTGATACAGGGGAAGCAGTTTGTGATATAGGGGGTTGATGGGTAGTGCGAAGCCCCTCTAAAACTAAGTTCATTTTCGCCGAGAAAACAAACAATGTCAATAAGTCTTTTTAACACCTCGATTTTTTTTACAAGTTCATTATGCTTACGGTCACTTTCTTTCAACTGCTGATCTAATGAATGCTCAATTCCTGATTTTCCAAATGTTTTTTCTTTTAGCACCGCTCGCAAATGAGTTTCACACTTACCATGTCTTTGTCACTTTGTGAATGTTGTTTTAAATCTGAAAAGCCATTTTTATTCCTAACACCTTTTTCATTTGTGAAAAGTACACATGGCCAATAAAACAATTTACACAAATTTTCACAACCCACTGATTAGCACTGTACATTTCAATATTAAAGTACCTATAGCATGATTTAACTTTCGTTTTTAAAAGTTTTAAATCAGGTGTTGATCTCCCGTTTCTAATAATATTCAGTTTATCTTGAAACGAATATGGAAAGTCCCTTTTTCAACAAATTGCACACTACATAAACGCAAATAATATTTTCCACAGTGCTAGGACCAGCTTCCATATTGAATAAGCAATTCTAAAACTGCTTATACGCGCACTAATGTTCAACGTTTTAAAATCATTTGTCGCCGCACCACAGGTTTAGAAACGCAAAAAAGTTTTTACAAATATAGCACAAAAGCTGAGAATAATACTTAGGAAGATTAATATTAAATATAATATTAAAATCGATATTAAAATCTATAAAACAAGACGCATTACTATGCTATACGGCTCAGATATCAAGATTATGAAATGGGGATGGGATGCATTTCAAGAAGTTGCTTATATCAGTTATATCGAAGTGGCGCGAGTTCGTGATGGCTCGATTAATCGAGTGCGTCATCGTTACGGTTTTAGTATGTAACATTATCTCAGCTGTTGAAATGCAGGGCCGTGCCTATTGAAATTGGGTGAAAGTAAATTTTAATGATTAATATATTGTAATAAATAATAATTAGGTTCTAATTATGTGTTTGTTTTTTTAATAATCCCAAGGGAAGCACTGCTTCCCTTGCTTCCATGAACCGACCGCCCTGCTGTTTCCTTAGCGTAACGGTACGATCATATTTAGTACAGTTAGCACTAATTTATCAAACATGAAAGATTCATATATTGCAGGGACTCAAGAATAAGTAAATCTAAAATTAACACGTTTTAGTTAATTATTTATTCGAATAATCTTTCTAAGAATTATTGATATCAATATGTAAGTGCTAACATACCTTGTCTTAAAAGAAAGGTATATTGGATAAACACAACAATCAATTTAAACTAGGTTCACACAGTATGGCAAATTTGTAAGAATATGTAGGTCTAGCTACAGCCGACTCTAAACAAACCGCGAAATAACGAGAAATGCCGGGCTTCTAATAGTTTGCGTTAATGTGTTAGAAACCAAGTTAGATAGTTCGCCAGGCGATTTTTATGTAATTTTTCGTGGTTTTTTACATGTTATAATGGAAGTGGTGAATCAATAAAGGTGTTAATTAACAAATTGCTAATTTGTCAGAACAACGTTTTTACCAACTTTTATTCACCAGAGATACGGATTTATATTGTTCCTTTAAAATATGAGGGGTCTATCAATTCCACAAATAAAGCGACCATTTTTTTTCATACATATGCCATATGTATATATGTTATTAATTGGAATATTAACGACGAATTGGAAAAAGAGTTCCTTAAAATTCAAAATCAGAACGTTTTCATTGGTGAACTTATGGTGAAACGTATTTTTTTTTTGATAATTATTTCCTCACCCCTCAAAGTGAGGAAGTTATGTATTCTCGACGAATTATGACGATACACAAAATTTCAGACAGAAAAATTTTTCTGTCTGTGTGTCTGTCTATCTGGTTCGCGATTGCAGCTACAGTTTTTGAGATAAAGCTTTCAAATTTGGTACACACATTCTAGAGGTCAAGGAAGAGATTGAGTTCGTTGATGAGCAAAATCGGTCCCAATTTTTGAAACTTCAAAAAATTTGACTTTTTGAAACGTCAAAGTGACTTCTTTGAAACGTCAAAAATTTGACTTCTTTGAAACATCAAATTGTGCCTTTTTTGAAACGTCAAAAAATGTGACTTTTTTGAAACGTCAAAGTGACTTTTTTTGAAACGTCAAAATGTGACTTTTTTGAAACGTCAAAAATTATTATAAACTCCACCATACGTCGACTTTTACTATGGTGAGGAAGTTCTGAACTCCATGTAATTGGCAGCAGTTTATTTATTTAGATTTTTTGAATACTTGTATGTAGAAGGGACAAAAATAATTTTGTACGTATGTTTTGTTCAGTATTTGCCGAACACACTATTAAATATTATGTGAACACTTAAAAAAAGCATTCACTCGAACATACTAAAACAAAGTTACGTCTAAGAAAATGAGATTGACAATAAAAAAACCGCTGCCAATTCCTCACCGTAATAAAAATCGACGTGTGGTGGAGTTTATAATAAAAGTAATTTTTGACGTTTCAAAAAAGTCACACATTTTTTGACGTTTCAAAAACGTCACATTTTGACGTTTCAAAAAAGTCACATTGGTGGAATGTCACTAATATTTTTTTTTAGACATTGGGACCGATTTTGCTCATAAACCAACTCAATCTCTTCCGTGACCTCTAGAATGTGTGTACCAAATTTGACAGGTTTATCTCAAAAACTGTAGCTGCTATCGGAACTACACAGACAGACACACAGACAGAATTTTTTTCTGGCTGATATTTTGTGTATCGTCATAATTCGTCGAGATTCTTTCAGAAATGTAATAAATTTTTTTTTTTTTTTCACTTTGAGGGGTGAGGAAGTAATTAATAGAGAAAGCTAGATATATTCAAGAAAACAAAATCAGGCTTAAACATTTTCCTGTAGTTATTCCAATTTACTATTATTTTTTCACATGCATCTAATAAAGATGATCAAAAGCACCTATAATAATTTTAATAAAAATGGTAATATTCAGCTTGTCTTTCGGTAATAGATTCTTTTGTTGTTTTTGTTGTGAATTTCTTTTAAGTTAGTTTATTTATTTTTTCTAATATTTTGCCTCAAATTTTACCAACTTGATTGGTTTGGTTTGAGAATCTGTTTTACTTGATTCATTTTAGTATCGCAGATTGCTATTTAGTTTTTTGTAAGGAATTTATTTTAATTTTATTTATTCCTAAGATTTTAACATTTTCAATCCATTTATAATACATCCTGGCAAAAATACCTGCCCTAATTAATTTTCTAGAGTTTCATGTCATAATTTCCTATAAATTAATTTTTGTTTCATTAGGTAAATCTAAAAATAACGAAGGTTATTTGCTTAATCATAATAACTAATTAGCAAGGCGGGCACACCACATGGGTAAGGTTCAATTCAAACTTATTTGCAGCATAAAAAACGTCGGCGACATTGTTCCCTTTACCACCGACAAATGTGCAGATGTTTTTTTATGTTGCAAATATGTTAAAAATAAGCTTCATGTGGGGTGATATGAATTTTATTAATATTAAATTAGAGCGAGGTTAACTCTACACCTTTTTTGTTGGTTTTGCCGAACAATGAAACATATTTTCGTTGTACTATGGTATCAATCTAATCTACTTAAAAAATTTGATATTTCATCGATTAAGTAGAGAATCCTTATACCGTTGAAAATGCGTTTTATGTCGTTCGATTTTGGAAGCCTCCAATGACTAAACTGTTGAAGATAAATATATACACTCACAGACTTTATTTTAGGAAATTCCATTTCCTACAAATATGTTTATATAGAATTTTTTGGTATTTGCCACTGTTTTCATTTTGAATCAAAAGTTACCGCATACCTTTCTTTATTGTTGCATTTATTTTGAGCAAAACCTCATCGGACCCCGACCGGATCACTTTGCATTTGTTACTTCGCAGCTTGTTTAGAGTCGTATGTGGTGTAGCATAGTCTTTATCTTATTTTAAGTCAAGTATTCTTTTGTAAACAGTCGTAGAATAAACAGTTAACCAAAGATTAACCAGGATTTTAACAAATCCTAGATAACTAGATTCTTGAAATTTAAAAAAAATTTAAAAGTCAAAGTGTAGGTGTACCGTAAATATATTAAGATATACGTATTCTTTAGGTTTAGTTTTATTCATATTCAAATTAGCTATCGTGTCCATATGGCAATGCCGCCGGTAAAGTTTTTTAAAATAATCGCCACTTTGAGGTTAACAACGAATATGTTAAGTAATTTTAGAAGTGTTGTTTGTTAGTGTAACTAGCTTGTTTTTTTTATAGAAACTTGAAATTTTTGTGTACTTATGATCTAAGTTTTTCTCATTTTGCAAATATGAGAAATAATAATAACGACAGTAAGTATCATACATCAGTTACCATTTTTATTTTACAAATAATCGGCAACTAACTGGCTAGTAAATGGTAATAAAATGATTGAAATATAGCGTCATATTTTTTAAATATCACTCGAGATAATCTATGATGATGCTAATGTTGATGAAATATTCATCGAACCTGCTGAGAGCAATGTACTAACTGGTGAAGACTCTTGAAACGAGGACGAGGCTGGTTATGTTTACAATATAAACCATCACTAGCTAGTAGCTGGAGCTGAATGAATCAAAAATCTTGTGTTGGGTGCATCTGATGATTTATATGAAGAAAGTGCTACTCAATCAATGACAGACACAACCAAAGCTGCTAAACGTTCAGGTTTGGAAAAAATTCATGGACTGATGGTGATCTAATACTTAATATATCTAAAGGATTTTCAAGCTCTAAACTTTCAAACTACGGCTGCAGATCTTATAGATGAACATATGGCGAGATACAGGATTACTTTCAGAAGAAAAAGTGGTGGTGGCAAAATTTTTATGTGGCGTCTAGATGTTGCTATAGTAAACACCTTGGTCATAACAAGACAGTGTAAAACAAAAACTCCTATCAGTCTATTATATTACCTGAGCCATATCGTTCAAACCTACCTCAACAGGTACGGAGTATTACCCAAGAGTATAGCAAAATTCAGTGTTACCCTGTCCAGAGTATCTGATGATACTTGATACGATCATATGGATCATTTACTAATTTCAATTTAAATGTGCAGTCGAAGGCTGCACATCCATTATGCGCACTATATGTAAAAAATGTATTGTTAGCCTGTGCCTATAGTGCAATCCCATTTTCCATAATAAATAATGACGTCAAGCAACAACTAGTGTTATAATTTCATCTTTCTTTATTTGTATTTGTTAATTTTTTTGTATCACTTATTAAGCTAGCGGTGCCATATGGCAACAGCATTTTTTTGAAAAAACTGGTTTTTGATTTAATTATTTTTCAATATAAGTCTTAAATAATTTTTTTGTACTCAGTTTTACACTTTAATTCACAAAATTCCGCAAAAAACACATTATCGCCCTTGAAGGGTTAACTTGCCTGGCAAATGCACTTTGGGTGTTTTTAATTTTGCTTAAATTATTTCAATGTTAATGGCATATCAAAAGTTCCAACATTTATTATATTAATAGGTACAAATATTTATGACATGGCGACAACATTTTAAAGTAAAATTGTAAATTCATCTTTACCGTGTTGTGAGGTTATGTTATAGAATTCCTGCTTTGAATACATGAAAGCTTGAGTTTATTTAATAAGGTAAACTCCAAAATCGTTTATCGAATGGTTTTATTAAATAAACGAAAGCAATTTCTAATACGTAAGGTTGAGTATGTTGAAGGGCAATAAAGTTTTGTTAAACGAACGATATTTATTTGAGACGAAACTAGATATTACTCATGTTATAAGGAACCAATCCTTACATGAGCTTAACTAAATCGGTAACTTAGCATTTCTAACCGAATAAATGAAACCTACGAGCTATCAAGCGAGTAATGGTTTTTATAACAGGTACAATCTGTAGGTGATTTGATTCTGATTCTGATTTCCGTTAGGCTGCAATTGGTATATGATAAGAGTGGTAGTATATGAGGGGAGGCTAACTCCCTTTTACCGTCTTCCTACAGCCCCTTCAACAATTCACCGGTTCATGTATTTATAATATGCATCCCAAGCAACATTCTGACGAAGAACCGACGTTGCTGTTCGCAACTAAAAGTCGGTGTGCGACGTACACAAAACGTCGGGCTGACCCATATTTGTACTAATCTGCTCAATAAGATATGGGTCGATTCGACGTAGAGGACCGACTTTAGTCGTTGTGATTACCGACCAAATGTTCACCAAATTTTACGTCGGCTTAAGTTGGTTGTCAGGCTATTACCAACGTTATTTAAAATTGGCCCTTAATCTGACCTACAAAAGTCGGGTGTAGGTAGTGAAACTAAGCAATTTTGTATATTATTCTATTTGTCGTACCTATTTATTTATATAAAATGGAAAAGGCGTGTTTATCGTTGAGTACGTATTATATACAAAATAATTCGAATAAAATTTTAATAAATCTGGTGGGGTAAAAACTGAAACGAAAGAAATTTTATTGATACATATATATAAAGTAGGTCAAAAAATATAATAAACCCATAAGAATAATGTTTATTTTAAGAACGAAAGTACTATTTTTATTTTTTTACTTTCCAAAGAAAGCGCAATTGAAATATAGTTTAATTAATTTTATGAGTAAATAAAAACATTTTTGCTGACTTTATTTGAAAAAAGAGGCAAATTTTATGTATTTAAAATAAATGTACACATAATCAACATAGGCGCCTATTATTTCCTTCTATGGAACCAGAAAATATGGCGAGGGTGAGAATAAGTGCAACTATTTTTACTAACAGCGACGTCATGGTTAAATAATTTTACCTTCACCAAATTTTAGTAGGTTTTTGTGCAGAAATCTGCACTAACACTAACGTTCATTCCAAACGATCGCGATAATATCGACCGTCTGTTGCAGTTGGTGTATAAATCTTTACTAAACATCTACCAATACCTGAATTATCGACATTAATGTTGAGGTTATGTTAGACCAAGGTCCAAAAGCCTAACACCAACATCCAGCCGAGGTTGCTAGACGACTACGTCAGTCAGCAACGTCTAACCAACGTTGGAATGTTACCCAAAAATTATCTAAATCTACTTAATCAATTACCAACGTCTAATCAACGTTGGATAATACTCTAAAAACACACTAAACATATTAAGTAGATTTCTGACAAACCAACGTTGGTTTGCGAGGTTCAAGCTACGTTGCTCGACGATGTATCATAACTATAAAATTTAAGATGCTACTTGACTATTATTTGTAATAATTCTGACCTTATAATTAGTAAAAAAAGTAGTCGGTAGTCGGTAAAATGTTACTTGGGATGATTATAGCTACCTATCAAGTCGGTTACCAACGTTATACCGAAGTAGGTGTATTATCGAAAAATTAATCGGAGCTACTTAAGTTAATCATTAACGTCTAACCAACGTTGGTTAATAACTAAAAAAGGACCAAACCTATTAAGACATTAACCAACGTCTAACCAACGTTGGAAAGTGTTCCATAACAAACTTGACCTATTCAGTTAGTCACCAATGTCTACCCAACGTTGGTAGGTTACTCAAAATTTAACCATACCTATTTTAGTCAGCTGTCAACGTCTAACCAACGTTGGTAAGTTATTCAAAATATAACCATACCTATTTTAGTCAGTTGTCAACGTCTCATCAACGTTGGATAATGACTTGAAAACATATCAAACCTTATTAAGTCGTTTTCTAACGGCAAATCAACGTTGGTAAATCGTCCAAACTCAAGCAGTAGGTTTGCAGGGTCGACGCAATATTTGGTTCGACGTCGTATTACAACTACAAAATTTAAGTTATTACTCGACTACTATTTGTAATAATTCTGACGTCGGAATTAGTGAAAAAGTAGTCGGTAGTTGGTAAAATGTTGCTTGGGATGTCATATAAAATGGATTCGGAAACCCTTTGTAACGAAATTGCAAGCCATTTCATTCCAGTTTGTCGTTTTCTGTGAAGAATTGTTTCTGCCAGTCTAGTCCAGTTGGCGCACTGATTTCTATTGGAACAATTGGTTTGGTAGATTTGTGCACTTATAACAAATGCCTAAATATCTATTTGTCTTTATTGCTCATACTGTACTCTCAAATGTTTGTCTCTTAAATGTAAAATGTAAAATGCTGAATGATAAATGTGCTGCATAAATTGGTTCATTACGTTATGAGACTTTAACTCATAAATGTTAAATGCTAAATGTTAAATCTTAAATGATAAATGATAAATGTGTCTGCATAAATCCACCTTTATTTACGTTATCTTTCTAGTTGTCTGGATGTATGCAGACATTCTAAATTCTATTTTCTTGAAGATTACCTTCTTTTAGTAAAAAATATCTTAATATAGTGAATACCTATTCCACTTTGTTTGTTATCATAGCTACACCTAGTTTATTTGTTGGTTAGTATTTTTTTCTATTTAACGTAACTTTTATTGATACTTTAGATGAAGTCTTCAACTTCCTAAAATATTGTGTGATACCGATCCTAGTTTGTTTAGTTTGCAATTTACTCTGTAAATTTGTGTTAACTCTCATATTTTGTCTACGTAACTGGACAATTCAAACATTACAGCTTTTTACTTTGTTATTCCTATAATGCTGATCTCATAAAACTCTCCCTTTTTATGTAAATACCTGGACCAAGAGAAGAGGATAACTTGGTGGATCGAACTGATCATTACATACTGGGTGGAGCAGGAAATGGATATTTTATACAACTGGCATTTCGTCTCAAGGGTAACTGTAGTACTGACAGTGGTAATTCAAACTGACACCGAATCCATTAAGAGCTTAGCCGTTGGTGGATCCTTCGCTGGACTAACCCATTGGATGTTACGTAAGATCTTCGTCCCCAGTGAAAGTTTTTATTTGGTCATAAGAAATTTGTAAGGGATCAGTCATTTTTTTCTCTTTAAATAATGTCATATTCTTTTTTTGTGTGATTAGTTTATTGGTCGTCAACCACACCTGGATTTTTTTGACTAAAAGAGGCCATCTGAGCCAATGTATATATTGTACATTTTTCATACCAATCTTTATTACACTTTTTATAAAATAATATCTTTTTATTCGACTTCCTTCTCAACAAAATTCAAGTATTAACGTTATCTTTACCTTTTAAAGTAAACTTTTAATTATTTGGTACTTGCCAAAAGTCCTGGCGCCCAGCCTAAATTTTGATGAGAACTCAAATCAATGTATGCCCTTATTCACGACCTGCTGAGGTACCAGTCAATAAGTACAATCCCCAGCTAATTGTGTTATGCCAGCAATTGGACGAGGTGTGTTGCACCTTTTACTATATACCTGTATATGTTCTTGCTACATATAAACAGCACACATTTATTTTAGATTAGATCATCTCAACTGACACAAATTTGGAATACACAAGTTCCGCCGTAGTCGATTCTGCCAATAATTAAACTAGAGTAGAAAATTTGCAAAAATGGTGAATTGCAATATGACTGACACTTGATCAAGGAGATCAATGAACATGTTCCACTTCCGTTCCGTTTTTAACCAATTTCCATTAATCGGGACTTGCCACTAATCGCGTACAGTGTACATATTAACTCCATAAGAAAAAGTAGTCAGATAATAATAAGCTAGACAAAACCCTCACCTTTATATCAAACTGAAGGTATCTTCTTGCCATGTCGGGTGTCACCAATCTCTCAATAAGTTCAACAGGAACTAGTATATGGCACTGATAAGCGGGACAGAGTATATTATGAGCATCACCATCCTGTATTTTGGTAGTAAGGTAACTTTTCCAACAGATTTTTGCAGAAGCAGTGTTTACATGACATTTTTACTGGTTGTTCCCAATTTGATATTGTAAAAAGGCATATCTCGCACTACGGAAAAAATGTATTTAATTTAAATAGTGTTTTTGGATTTATAAGTAAACTTATTTAAATAAATTCACTTTTATTTACCAATCCCAAGGACCAATTTAATTAAATTTTCACATTTACTAGTGTTTTGTTTATGCAACAATTATCAGTATGTTCAAGGTAATTCAGATATTTTTATTTGCTAATAATAATGATTGACACCGGTAGATGGAATTACCATCGACTCTACTCTCACGTAGAGACATAAGATTCTGAAATCATCCTTGTTGACGTTGCGTATACCTGCTTCGCATTTAAGACGGCAAAAACCAGAAACAGGTCTGTGAATGGTATACGCGTGGGCCTCAAGAAGGATTTCCATTTATTTGGTAAACATTTTAACTAGTGGGCAATGGCAATTTTAAAATTTAACACTTCCTTTTTCGTGATATACATTTATAATCAGCTAGAAACGTGGGTGGGGCTGTCTTATTTAATTTTCAATTAAATAAAGCGAGAAGATTATGACTTTGGATGGTGTATCTGTAATAAATAAATCATTAAATTAACAGAAAAATTTACTTATTTTTCTGTAACGGTAAAATATGCCAGTTGAGAATCATTAATTATTAAATAATTATTTCCTCGATATCCACACTTGATAATTTTCTTCCTAAGCAGGAACATATTTATATAAAAGTTAGTAGTAGTAGTAGCTACTTATTTTACTAGGCAAGTAGGCCACAATGGGCGCTTTTTACCTAGGGACCTACAGTTTAGCGTGGACTCCGAATCACGGTCCTCGACTGTCAACTAACCCACCGCCTGTGCCTGCCCGCCTGCACCGCTAGCAGAGCGGCAAACCTCCTGGGTAGGTCTCTTCGACCCTCCACCCGGGCTTGCCTCTCCGCCTGCATCAGGCTAGGGGCCTTCCCGGGATTGTCTGTTGACAGCCTACCGACTGTTAGATGAGCTATCGTTCATCCATCCAATTGCCGGACTCGATCAGTGCTGCTTAACTTCACTGATCGATTATCGGAAATTAAACGGATGTCCATACCTCATCCCCTGTATAAAAGTTAAGTTCTAATAATTATTGTTCAAATTGTGAAATTTTCTACGGGTTAAAATAAAAACACTGCCTTTCCTACGTTTCGTTTAATGTGCTTTCCTACGTTTCGTTTAATGTGCTTAAACTTCTTCAGGGATCAATACCAGAAAATAGTAAAAAAATATCTGTTTTGTAAATATCATGTTAACATCATTAATTAGCTATTGACCCCTAAAGAAGTTTAAGCATATTAAACGAAATGTAGGCAAGGTAGCGTGTTTATTTTGACTTATTGTTCTGTTTCCCATAACATTAATCTGTAGAATAATTATTTTCTCAAAATGTTTATTATGCAACCCCACACATGATTAGACATGGGCTATTTCAATGGCAAGTCAGAGACGAACTTCACACACATATCATGTTCCGAGTTATTCGCGATATAACATCAAAATTTTCTACGACGTATATTTTTCACGTATTTCTTAATATAATCTGCATCTCCAATACAATACAAATACTATGTCCCCTACATGTAGGCTGCCATACTGTGGGCATTTTCCGTGATTATTTTTTAATGTTTTTATTTTCCAATTATTTAGCAGTATTTTTGATCAAATGTTTAATTTTTTTCCATTTGCATCTTCTTACCTAGAGAAAAATAATAGGGAATAATTTGTAGGACATGTTCTTGCGATTTTGACGCACTATTCGGAAAACAATTGAACTTCTCATTTTGGAGATATAAATCAAACTTTAATTTTTTTCAGCGAAACACCCTGTATATTTCTCATTTTTTGAATTCCCCCCTTTCTTCTGATTACAACGATATATGTATTTGTATCAAACGTTTGCTCAAACTTGTTGCCACTTTACTTTCTTTAATCAACGCAAATATGAAATATTCACAGAAAGTGTTTTCATTGGTATAAATTTTCAATATATTGTTATTTCATTTGTTATTAAAATGTGAAAGAAATAGTCTATTAAATTAATTGAAATCAATTGCCAGTAGAAGAACAAAATAAATAAGAACATGGGAATAAATAAAAAAAATGTCTTTATAATTTATTTTGTGTAATATTTACCATAATTTCTATGGTGTCTCCGGAAGTTTCAGCAGAGATACTTGATTCTATAGAACCAGCATGTTGTAAAACAGATGATGGTGCTTGAACACCAGCTAATTGGCAACACTCCACAGGATCTCTCATCCACTTTTCTAATAATAGTTCCCTGGACCATTCTGAAATTAAATTGTATTAAAATTCTTGGCTGATGTAGGAAACATATTTGATGGAAATTTAATGACATCCTAAAAATTATAATGAATAAAAAAATGCATTACTTTTGCCTGCAATGTTGCTTACTAAATCTGCATATGATTTAAAAAATAAATAATTGTTTACGTTTTTTGTTTTCATTAGTGCAAAAAAGTTGAGAACGATTTACAAATTGAAAGTGCCACCTTAAATAATTTGGGTTTGTTTATTATCAACAAATTTTAATGTTCATGACATAGGATAATAGATGAATATCAATATTGTCTGTTGCTTTGGTAAGCACAGGGTCTTTCAATTTGCACCCAAAAATAAACGACTGTCTTCCTATCAGTAGTTTCATTTGTGTTATTTTGCCCAAGTTGTGGCTATCCTTACAACTACATCTATAGCCGTGCTGATGGCGACTGGTGAGTCAGAAACACTTGTACACGGATTAAATCTTTTTGCGGGCCGCACCCATAATCCTTTGTACTTGTTATATTTCATCACGCAATAACACCCTTCATCCTTTGTCATTTTACATTCCCTAGGTAGGGAATTTCACGCAGGTAGCTATAGTTGCCTCCGTGGCAATATTGTCTGTCGCCCTGTAAGCACGGAGTCTTTCAATTTGTCTATAGCCATTTGATGAGGTCTGGTGAGTTAAAAACACGTGGACACAGATTACATCTAATTTTGTTTAAACATTTAACAAAATCCAAATTTTGAGGCCCAGTGGTGGCTGGGAGTTTGTTACGGGAGGCGTACAACTTGGCAACACCCAACAGAGAACAGAAAAATCGACGTTTTCCCAAACAGCATTTTAACGATGCACTAACATCGCTCGACGCATCCTGACGTTGCTGGATGACTTTGTAACATATCAACGATTATCCAACCCGCTTTTGCATTAATTCAGTAAATAAAATCTACAACGTTAGCCTGAGACTGACAGTGATGAACAACGACGTCGTTTTAATGTTGAGCGGAAAACCAACTTTTACACCAAAATTGGCGGTTTCAAAGTTTTCCTAACAACATTACTGTTAGATGTTTAGACCACTTGTGTTTACTGGAGTCAACACCACAGCTGTTCCCACCTAAACTTAGAGATAGAAAGTAGTGTTTCAGCTTCTGTATTTTATTGTGATACTTTCAGTAGATTGATGAACTTTATGGGACCAAAACTTTTCAACGCAGACCAGCTCATGATAAAGAAAAATCAAGCACACCCGCACACTGTTGAGTTTTTAAGAAATTTTTTTTCTTGGATACACAAATTTGAGTAATTTAATTGTTAACTGGCAATGTAATGTGGTTTTAAATTTAAAGTAGCATAATTAGATTCCCCAAAATCTTCTAAATTCGCTTTTTTCCCCTTCATTTGTAAACATCACAATGGCGGACAACAGTATGTACGTTTATCCTCGAGCTGGCCTTGAAAAATAGCGGAGTTATGTAAAGCAACCTCGGTCGTGTTTATGTATAAATCATTCTAATGCACCATATATGACTGCTTAGAAGTAAAAAGGCGTTGAATGTTTGATGGTCGGTCAATCCCATTGATATCGAGAAGGGAACCCTACAAAAAAGTCACGTGAATAATGGAATAACACAACAAAAATGTATAGGTTAGTTGTCTGTTTTAGTTTTCCTCTTCCTCTACCCTCTTTATCATGCACGCATCATACTACGTTGCACCAACCATAAAATGTGAAAGGATGACTCCAGTCTATACGTTGATAATTCAGACTTATGATTTCGTTTATGCAACGTCAATAATTAACCCAAAACCTACAACCAATGTTCACATTAATGTATTAAAATCAGCCAGATGCTGTTAAAACGTATCTATTTTACTTTAGTCACAAACAACTGATTGCCGCTGCAACGTCTAGTAGGTCAGAGGTCGTGGATGACATAATGGCAATTTTCTATACCCATACAACGTTAATTCAATGCAGATGTGATTGCAAGGAGCAAACTTTCTGCTTGGGTACTACCCCACCCCCCTTAAATACGAAACTGTGGCGTCCCCCCCTCGTATATTTGAATTGATTCCATTAATTAAAATGTTACTAACGTTCTTGTTGTAGTAAAGTTTAACTATACGCGTTATTTGTTATTTTTAATTTTATCATAAAATATAAACCAAATAGTCCTTAAAATATATATCTTTAATCGAAGGGCTAATACAGTTTTAATCTGGCCCAGGTAAAACAGCATTAAAAACTGTTCATCCTAAATTATTTCAACAACTTATTAAAGTCTGCGTTAAGACGTGAATCACGTTTTTATTTTTTATTTATGAGATGTTATACACTACTGGTCTCTCATGCCAATCCTGCGTTTAATACGATAAAAAAGTAAGAGAATTAGAGTTTCAATAGGCAGAGAGTTGACTGTATACTGCTTTGTTGCCACTAAGTACGCCCGACGTGATAAAATGTACAAGCAAATGTTGAATTCAGCTGGAGACCGGAGGAGACACCGCAATAAATAACATTCAGTCTCCTTGTTCTGTGCTTATGTGGCAATAGGGTAAATCGTCGTCTGCCAGTTTTCTATTATTTCAATACTGTCTGCTACATTAGATGCAGGTTTTGCATTAAATCGAGACCACTAGTCAGATATACATCTGACGCCATTATACGATCGTATTTCCTTCAGGGTAGCCATGTTTTCATATAATTATTCGTACATTTATTTAATCTTTTATTTTTTACAAGTTTTGTTTGGCACTTGGATTTTTATGGGGGTAACATGTTAATGCTTTTACTAAGCTCTAAACCTCCTGTACATCATAAAAACATGCCGAACACGTTAGTAATTTTATCATTTTGTTCTCCTCATTAAGCTTTAACTGGAAGAATGCTATTATAAAAGCCTAATGGTTTATATTCCGGTACATTTTAGAGCAATAATTAATTAATGTACTAAGATGTGCACCTAATTATGAGAAGAGAAATGATTTTATATATTACTTACCTACTAATGACTGATATTTATGTGCGTTAAGGATTCATTAGCAAACATTAACAAAATTTATTTTAAACTGGATATAATAAAGCTTGTTTACATTTTGAAATCCATGCTCAGGAGATTATTGCTGCCTCAATTTATAATTCCATGTTTAAGACAGAACAAACAATACTACAAAAATATGTTAGCTTCCCATTGGAACTTGATACTCACAAAGTGTATATGAAGCGTACGAAACTTGTCCAATATTATTTCGCAATTTAAACGATATTTTAAAATTTTATTTTCATTAGGTATTTCAATAATACATAAATAAACTCTCGATACGCACCTTATGATCAATCCTTTTTATTACTATTGTTACATGTTTGCTATCCCCACCTACACTTGTAAATTCGTTGACTGAAAGTCCAGATTACACTTACTTACTACTTTATTAACCAATTAATAATTAACATCAATAGATTAATGACTGTCTTAACTATAATCACAATTAAACACTTATAAGTCTTAATTATTTCTTCTAGCATGCTAAAGTTTTGTTGCTGTGCAGCAGGAATTATTTGGAGCAGGTCTAATACTTGGCCCTTCAGTGCTAATACCAATGCTGTTGCTTTTTCCTCATCGTTCCAGTTATTTGAACGTGCAGCCTCGAATTGTCTCTTATATGTTGGCCATGAACCTGACCATCGAAGGAAGGGGGTTGTGCTCTAGTACCAGACGACTGTACTAACTGGCCACCTTCTCTTAATTGTTGTTTGAGCCGGGCTACTTCTCCTTCAACGGTTTTCTCTTAACTTCACTGACCTCTTCTTTAATTTCACAGACGTCTTTTTTAACTCCATTAACTTGTCCTTCGACTTCTCATATTTTCCTTGCGACTTCAGTGACTTTTTCGATAACATCTGCTTTAAATTTTTCAGTGAGGGAGAAAATGGCTGCCTGTTGTTCATCTAGGCTTCTTTTGAAATTATCTATTTCTTCAAGTCGCTACTTTTCTTGGTCCTTAAACATGTTTCTTAATTCTTTCTGGTATTTTCTTTCTCCTTCTTATTTTTCTTCATGTCGCCCTATTCCCAGACCTTCCATCATTTTTCTTAAGTCATCTTTTTCTTTCTGTATTTTTGTTTTTTGTTCTTCTTTTCCTTCTGCCTTTTTCTTTCTTGTTCTTGTTTTTCTTTCTTCATCGTTCATCTGTTCTAATAACGGTGTTAGCAAGTCCTGTGTTTGTTCTCCGCCATACTTCTTGTTATGGGCATTAACTCACGACATGTATATCAGTTCAAAATAAAGTTTACTACACTCTAATGTCCATAAAATGTATCTATCACTATTTTAATAATGGAATGCTCCAGAAAAATATCTAAACAGTACTAGAAAGTCTTATTTAGAGTCTATACTACTTTTAGTTAACGAAATTCACTTATTTAATTGTGCAATGGAATGTCCGAGAACTTTTACGAAATGTCACTATTAAGTATTGTTTTGAGTCTATAACACGTCTCGTTAACAAAGTTCACGTATCTTCTGTGATTTCCAAATCGAATGTTCTAGAATTTTCACAAAATTCACCCATAGTCTTATTTTTAAGTTTATAACACGATTGCCCCCGTCGACACATTTCACGTCTCTCCTGTAGTTTCCAAACAGAATGTTCCAAAATTTTCCGAAATTGCACTGATAGTCCTTTTGCTCAGTCCACAATACGTTATTACTAGCTTCACTTGTATTTACAGCTATTTTTAAATCGAATGTTCTAGAAACTTCCAAAATCCATTTTAAAGTCACTATTCAGAAACATTCCCAAACACTGTCCAGTAGCTTAACTTTCTATGTTTCCACTAATTTCTGAGAAGAATACTGTGGAACCTTTCTAATATTCCAGAAATATCTCTTCCAATCCACTTCCCACACCAAATTGTTACGTGTTTTGCTATCCCCACAAACACCTATACTAGTAGATTCGTTGATTGAAAGTCCAGGTAACACTTACTGCTTCATTAACCAATTAATAATTAACAACAATAGATTAATGACTGTCTTAACTATAATCACAATAATACACTTATACTTCTTTCTTATTTCTTCTTTATTCGTTCACGTTCACTTAAGACTGAATCTTGGCCCACCGTGCGTCTTATTTATACATCGATTCACGCGGTCTAGAACATGCTAGAACATTACTGGCCGTTTTCGTACAATCCAGTCTCATCTATTCAGTATACACAGTTCAGTGTCGTAACACCATACATGTTCGGCAATTAGAACATAGCAAAATATCATGATTTAAATTATATTATATAATTGCTAGACGAACCGTTTAAAGGAGGAGATAGTGTTGTACCGTACAAATTGAAACCTTAAAATGCTGGCAGGAAATTGAACAGATTTATTACTATTATTAATACATAATATAAGTTTTTATATTATTGGTCGAGATGAAATATTGAGATTGTGTTGTTTTTGATTTAATAATGTATTAGGTACACATATTCTTTGTTATCCACCACGTCCACGGATACACTATTTGTCTTACTTATCCACAATAATAATTATTCTATAACATGTTACTATTACTGTGTGTTCCAATTTTTGCATAGATGCTAAGCTAAATCGTATCAGCTCTCATCTCTGTAGTTTTGAGAGATTTTAGGGTGATTCATCTAAATTAGGCCAAATGGTAATGTTCATTGGTCCGCCATAATAATGATCAGCTGATAAATTTATTTTTATATTGCTAACTCTCAATCTCGCCTATGAAGTAATTATTCCGACGTGTGACGATAACCTGGACAAAAGCAATAGCTTTGTACACATGGGTGCCATAACTCAGATCATTGTGAATATTGCAGCCTTTGTTTCATAGCAGTTACTGACAATAATCACGTACGGTACAGGAAAATGTACGGCCATGAGTTACTTTTGGGGTGTAGTGCGGGTTTTTTTGCGTATGAAACCATGTTTTATAGACGGAACATACATGGAGGTCCCTCATATACGTAATATTTGTTTTAGTGCCTTCCTTTTTACATGTTTTAACTTTCTCGTTGGGGAGACCTCGCCATTTCATTTTGGCCTAATCCATATGATTCACACTGTATATTTTCAATTAAGAATTAAAAGGATTTAATTTAGAAATTTAACATATTTTTTGGCATCAATTATTGTAAATTTCTAACTCATTTCACAGAAAAAAAATTATGTTCTGCGAAGAACTAAAATTATCCCATGACGATGATGCTGGTACAACAAAACTTCTTACAACATACCTAAACTCACACGCTTTATCATTAGCTTTATATAAGTTTTGCTTACCGTTATCCCTAATAAGGCTTCTGCTGTAAATAAAGGAATTTTCAACATATCAGATGTGTCAACGAGTAATTGGTCTTTGTACTCCCGCAAATCTTGACTTAATCCACTATATACCTCTTGTTCATTGCTGATTTGATCTTCATTTACCATCAGCGTTATCTGCCTGCAAATAGTACTTCATTGAATTTAAAACTTAACTACTATATTAAAAAAATTAGGAATATTATTGCCTATTATATTTTACTTTATTATATTAAGTGGAAATTGAATATGTTGAATTTATGGGAAGAGGTCAGATAGAGAATATTAGTTAGACGCTCCAACTTAATATTATGTAAACTATAAATTTTCGGAATTGAATACAATCACATAAGTTTAAAAATGAACAAAATAGATCTGTTGTTTTCAACTCACCAAACTGGAGGAATGAATGGAACCAATTTTTCAGTAAATAAATTACATTTCGGCAAGAACTTAATCCTAACTTGAATAAGGTTTGTACAGTGGATTTTGGTTTAATTTTTTCCTAATATCGTCATTTATCAACGATTTTGAAATTGCTTTCTCGTTTATAAAATGAACTTATACATACTTAACTGAAGAAAAAAAATTATGCTTATTAATTTCGAAAAATATTATGTTTCTGAAATAAAAAGCAATCTAAAACACTAGTTAAATGTATGATATCAAAAAAAAAAACAGGAAGTGCACCATTACAAATATTGGATATCTGCATTTAATGTATCAACTTCTGGAAAATTTCATCGAATTTCTTCAGTTACCAAATTGAAGCATATGGACAAGGTAAGTTACATATGTACAATTTGGGTATATATTATTTAGCAGTTGTCCAGATGCTGCATCAATGATCAACATCCATAACTGAACTATCTACACCCATTATGTCAAGCTTAAGTGTAACAAACTCTTGTGCACTTTCTGTATTGACATACAAAGTGTCTCTTGGATAGGCAAGTGTGTAGAGTAACGAGGACCGACCAGAATCTAAAACGCGTGGTAAAACATTTCTCACGTGATTTTTTTTTGGGTCTATCGTCTCGTCTCCTGTTATCCAATTTTTTTTTATATTTTATTACACTATAAAGTTTTGTTTTTTAGTAAGCTCTTTATATAACTCTGTTTACGATCAATTGTTCTTCTTAGCGGTAATTCTCAGTTAAACACATGGCACATAAATATAAAATCATATAAAAATGTTGCAAACAAAAACTCTTTTTCATTTCGAAAGTTCCAAAATTTAAATGTATTTTCCAGTTAGAAAGGTCTATCGGTACCAACGTTATGTTGCATAACCGGCAAGAAATCGATTTGTCATTACACTTGATGATTTGTCTATATGCTTAAAAAATGTAAGATGCACATCTTAAACCAGCACGCTGCGCCGTGACATTGTTATTTTTAAAAATCAACTATGCAGCTACGGACACGTGTTGCGGAGCTATTGCCCCTCATCGCGTAGCGTAGCTAAGAATTGGATCTAGATGGGATAGATCAGAAACAAGAACTTAAATAAAGCTGGAAAGTACAGTACACAGTACCTTCAATTAGTGCCTTCATGTTCCCGTGTGCCATATTGGGGCCTCAATGAGCACAGTCAACACACAGAGCTCTATGTGTACTGCCTGTTTCCACCTGGCAAATACAAACAAAATAATATAGATTTATTGGGGTCAAAATAAAATAAGAAGGTTTAGTGCCATATCCCCAAAACAACTATGCAGCTACGGACACGTGTTTCGGAGTTATTGCTCATCAGCGTAGCTGGGGATATGGCACTAAACCTTCTTATTTTATTTTGACCCCAATAAATCTATATCATATTGTTATATTTATCAGTTTATATGGCCGCGACGATATACTTGCTTTAACTGCAGATCGGGAATGCGGCTAGCAGAGATTTGGGTCTATATCTGCTACATTTCATACGCTCTATATATTACTGTTGGAACCTCCAAGAAAAATTGACCAATATTATTATTATTATTATTTAGAAAACTTACAAAAACCATTCTACTCTCCAACGAGCCTTGCTATGTCGTGATGGGATCCTCTCATTGCTAAATCGCATGGTGTTAATTTATCATTATTTTCTACAAAGAGTGGTGCTCCATGTGCTAAAAGTAATTCCACACATTTTTTGAGGCCAGTTTGTGCTGCCCAGTGCAAAGCAGTGTTTCCTTCCTGAAACGAGTGTTCATTAAAAAGATCAAATAAAACTGCATACAATTAAAAAAATGATTTAGTTGCCCAGGATTAATGTTTAATCACTGTTACACAAAGTTTGTTCGATAACAAACATTTATAAAAACATTTTTCCTAGACATTTGAATTAAGTAAATAAGTAAAGCGTATTATTGAACGGATAAAAATTCTTCTGAAAAGTTATTATTATAAAAAAAAAGATACGAAAATTGCGTGGAATAGAGGACGAGAAAGTATTTTTCAAATTAGAACACTTTCATACATATAATTCTTAGTACTAAACGGTATACTATACCATTAACTACAGTATATCTCTTACTATAGTATATTGTAACGTTAAGTAATGTTACTCCTCTGTAATTGCTACAAACAATCTTACCACCTTTTTTGTAAACGAGGTGAATAATTTTTAATAGTCAATCACTTGGTACCTCTTCTTGTTCCAACTATGTAAAATTAGGGTTGTGTATCTGTCTCCATAGCTCTTACCATACGGTCTATATTAAATCTTGCCATTTTCTGCCTGTCCTGGTACTTTGTTTTTAGGTTTTTTATTGATTTCGTACTATCTCTGCATCTATAGTTCTACTTCTGGTTTCTCACTATTATCTCATTTTATTCTTCCTGTTGCTTCTGTTCTCCATCTAACATTTCTTCAAAATATTCTTTCCATCTTATGAGTATATTGACTTCTTCTGTAAAATTGTTTCCATTTTGTCTTTTATAAAATATTTTGCCGGTATGTGAATTATTTTATAAATTCTTTATTGCTGTTGTATAGTTTCTACTCTCAGATTACTTTCTATTATTTCATTAATTTTCTATTTTTTTTCTCATGCTTTTTTTTCGATACATCCTTGTTGCTACTTTTTTTTTGTTTGATATGTAATATGTATTCTATAATAATAATTATTATAGTATAATCTCAAAAGTTCTGTAAACAGTTGTGAATATTTCTTGCTAGCATATTTAGACACAAATATTCCTCCTCTTTTATCACTTGTTTATAATCTATCCATTATATCAAGGCAAGTCACGAACACCAGGAGAAAACTCAACAATGATTATGGCACTGGCATTCCTAACCTAGAAATAGCCGACCCCCACTTTGTCTGAGGTAGAGAGGTTTAACGTTCCATCGTATACAAGCGAAGTCCGCAAATAGGTTCGATCATACCTCATTGATTTGTTTCGACTTGAATTTAAATCAGTGTGGTCTTGGTGGATGAACGCGCTACTTCCCTAAGTGTATTGTCGAGATAAATCGCCTTTTCGGCTTACTACAATTATTACCTTGAACTATTATCTAAATTCTAGTCGTCTCAAATTTATTTGAAAGGGCGTCAGAGACACCTTTAGAAAATAAAATTAAAATTGAAGAGCTGGTTTCGACTTCCTATCGCTCAAAGAAGTTTTAAATTTCCGAAATCTTTCTGTTCGCTATTTCCTCTTCAGATCTGGTGACGATTTCTCGATGATTGTTTCAAACAATTGAAAGGAAATTAAATAATCGATAAAATTATGCCGAATCAATTTTTATTTAATATTTTATAAAGAAATGCCTACGATGTTAAACATTGCTGTTTATGCACTAGGAAAGTGTTTAACAAAACGGAATAATTAAGAGTAAAATTATTAAAGTTGCAGAAATGGTTTAAAATAAATCTCTTACGCAATATGGTAACTTTTGGAATATTGACCCCTTGTTAAAATAGTACACCACTGGATTTGGCTATTGGAAAAAATTTGAGTACGCCTCTGAAAGGAGTTTTGATACACGTCTCTGGTTACTGTTCCGACTAAGTTGCATTGAATTTACTTCACTCTACACTGAAAAATAAAAATTTCAACCGACCTCAAAGTCAGATTTTGAATTTTATGTTATGATGTCCTCTTCTGAGGTTAGATTTTTTGCATTTTAGATTACAATTTCGGTTTTCTGGTTCTACAAAAAAATTAAGGCGATGCCCTACCCAAGAAGCATATTTAGTAGTCTCTACGTAGTAGCTACCGTCAATGCAACTTTAAAGATTTCCGCAACTAAGGATTGTTACATAATGGGAACGATTCTTCTACCAAGGATTCACCGAAATGGTGAATAGTTATTGAATGAAATATATGTAGCTAATAAACTAATTTCTCAAAAAAAAAATTTTTTCTTCAAAAATTATGTGTAAAATGCAAAAATCTTTGATGGAAAATATTTTTTATTTTATGTATTATGAATATTATGAATTTAGTATGAATAATTTTATAGTGATGTATACGTCAACAAAGTATTTGTCACTTAATAGGGGTGACAAGAACCAAAATTATTCTCTTCAAAGTTACATTTACCATAGAGTAGCAGATGCTACTAACTTTATAGTTGTTGCTACTTGAAAAATGGTGACACGAACTATAATAATTTTACTATGTAGCTATGTTTACCAAAATGTAGCAAATGCGACAAATGGTATCATTTTTCTTAATAGCTTTAAACTGGCGTCTACTACTCTGCTACGAAAAGGTTACTGAAAAGTTCCCACGTAGTTTACTACCCTCACCATTAAGTTAGTAGAGCTAGCTGATCCGATCTATACTCCATTCATTTCATATGAGCACATTAAAAATTGTTTTACCTTTACTCGCAGAACGACCCTTTGTCGACCCTCAGTCGTGCATATTTCTCTAGCATAGGCGCGCAGGACATTATATAAATAAAAGATGTACTTATATAATACCGCGCGCCTATGCTAGAATTTTATATGCTTATATGAAAGTAATGGAGTACAGGTAAAGACAATTTTATTATCTGGAATTAGCAACACGTTAATGTCTGACTAAACGTCAACACGTGGAAGTGTTATTATTAGCGAAAATCAAACAAATATTAACTCGAAAATTTACCTTGAATAGAAACAAAATTCATTGTGGCGAAAATCTCGTTTAGCCAGTTGACACTTTTATCCATATTCTCTGTCATCTCATTATTTTCACATATCTGTAAATTTTGTAACTTCCCTAAGTTATTCATTTGTCTGAATTTTTCGAATATGTTCAGCTGGCGAAATTTTATATAATAACAATTAAAGCTAGATCACAAACAATCACAATCAATAACATTCTTTATTTCAACATTGTTGGTTATTCTCTGCAATGTCCGATATTCTCGAGAATTTTCCTAACTTGGTTATTTATCTGTTTCATCAAATAAGGGTCGGTTCAGCATCAATTAAAAATTTGATAAATTGTTAACTTCACTTAACTGTAATGTTGGTAAATCTTTACTGTTGTTTTATTGCTTTTCGACGCCATGTTCAATTAGTTCCGAATAAGAAAATGTTGGCTTAAAAGCTAATATCACTTTATAGTAGGTTTTCAAGGTATACGTAACTTTGTTGTCATTTTGAACTAGTGGGAAGTAGTAAAAACCACTTTAAAGTCTCTTAGTTTTACTCAAGATGTTACTAATAAGTTACACAGCTTTAAAGTTCCAGTAAATATTTCGACTACTTTTTAGGAATTTTAGAGTAGAACACTTTCGCTTACCATTACTTTGAAGTGATTTTTTGGTAACGCTGTGCAGTCGGCATTACTACCAATTCTCGCTTTAAAGCTGAAAGTGCTTTAAAGTAATGCATAGTATCCGCGACGTTGCATATACTGCAGCAGTTACATGAAATTGTATAAACTATACAGTACCTGATTTCAGGAGAATTTACGTAATTTTTACTTACACACGCATGCCACAAGATGAATTTTACACTGAAGTCGAAAATGTTGTGACAGTTATGTAATTCCTACTATATTAAAATTCCGTTGACAGTTACTGTCACTTTGATACTAGTTGGTGATGGATTACAATCACTGTTTAGTTTAATATTAAACTGCCTGTTTTGACACTCTTAGAATAAACCACTGTACAGATACAGATGATTAATCCGGTAAAACGATTTTTTGAGCCTTCAAAAATATTAATTCTTCTACTGACACTGAATATTATCAGTTTTTTAAAAAAATTATTTTCCTATTTTTAATTAAAGGAAAAAGAAAAAATCATTGAAAAACATCACCGAGACGATTATATAAAAATATGTAAGGTTTTCTTCCCTGTTCAGTAAATTAAGACATGTTTTTGTCGATGTCATTTTTATTTTATTTTCCTTCCCACTACTACAATCTCGTAATCAACTGCAAGCAGTTGTTAATATTTATAAGTTGTTTTTCCGCTTTGACAGTCTGAATACGATATAATCATGCTGTCTAAATCATCCAAAATTAGTAATATGTGATGTAAGAGATTGACGTCACAACCTGCTTATAAATCGTTGTCTGAAAAAAAGCCATTTATTTCAACGCCATATATAAAAGCTTTCTGTAGAAGAAGGATATCTAAAAATAAAACATAAAAAATTGAACATAACAAACAAGTATTTATCTTGTAATTATTTTGCCGCAAGTCCGTTTTTCAAGATGAAAATAAATGAGCTTTTAATTTATTATTATCGCCACGGTACGTGCATTTTGTAGGGCTACAAGCGTTACAGAGTTATGGATTGTGTATTTCGAAGATTTTATCCTCATTACATAATTAGAAACAAAGTAATTATTGTTAAATATCACTCACTGTTTACACATTTTATAAATTATTTTATACATACACTGGCCGTCGTAGTTGAGAGGCTAAGCGTGTTTATTCTTACATGGTGGCGAAGATAGATGGTTTGACTCCAAACTAAAAATTCTATTTGAAATTTGTTTCAGATGCCCTAGATATGGTTTAGCCTCCACAATAAACTGTAAGCCTTTGTCGGTTTCTACCTAACACAAAATCTCTGATTTTCGGAGGTTTATTGCACAGATAAACAACTACTTTCAATCAAGAGAAAACATATTTGAAATTTATGATACGATATAAAGAAACCTGCTAAGTTTAGACGGCGGGAGTACTTAGGACGTATTACCCGATGATGGAGTAGGTCACTTGATGACTTAATACGGATAGCCAGACGTGCTAACAATCGAGCTCCCAAAGAGAGTGTCTGATTGCTCATTAAAAAGGAACTAAGGCTTCAGATAAATTGTTTTTCATTCCCATCTCTTACATTGTTTCTGCTAAAGAAAGGATAGTGGATAGATATCTCTTGGAAGGGGGAACTAGCCATGTACCCATTCCACAAAAATCAACATGCATATAGGCGAGGGAGTTCCACAGAGACAGCCCTATATATCGTCGTGTATAAAGTAGAAAGGGCCCTCCTTTATAAGGTCTCTCTATTTTTCAATATTGAGAGAGCATTTGATATGGCAAGGATTACTACAATCTGCGATTCCCTTCTGACCAGGGGTACTGATCGGTGAAATTTGCTCTGGACGAGAGACGAGTTAGCGCTACTTTAGACGATTACCTATTGGACATCGGGGTGAGGGCGACTGTCCACAAGGCTTTGCCTATCACCCCATGTATGTTGTCTAATAATTTAAATTAAAAAAAACACCGCAGGTAATACAACCCCCTGTATCCCTGAAGGTACCTTGAGTATGGAAGAAGGCTTCATATTTAGATCCAATGTCTGAGTATATTAGGATTAATTCCTGGTTTAGAAGAAATCCTAGCTCTTCGACCCAGGATCGAATACCGGACTCCTGGGTGAGAAGTAGAGTGTCCTTACCACTCCGCCATGAAACCACATAATGGACTATCTTCGAGACGATTATACGCGCAGTAATATGGGGACGACGGACTGGTCCTAATGACCGGCTGCTTTCTAAAATTCGTTTGCTGCAGAATGTAGGTAGCCTGTAGAATAATAGAAATACGATGTGACGAAACAGGTCTCTCAGTTAATACCATGAAGACTAAGATGATCATTTTCACTAAAAGAAGAAAAAAAAAGGATTTTGAGGCATCAGTAGACCTAGATACCTGGGAGTGACCCTAGATAATAAACTGTCTTATGTTCCGTAGATCGAAAATATCATCTATCGACTGCAACTTTTGTCAATTGCGCCGGACAGTATGTAGGATGGGGTCTCAACACACGGATCCTACAATGACTGTGCAGGGCGGTCATCAGACCAAATATCCCGTACTATTCTATGGTAGAGTAGCATGGATAGAGCGATCACTTCCCGTCGTCACCAGACTTCTAATGTGCTACACAGGCGGTTTTCGTGTGGCCGACAGACTATCCTCCAGGTCGGGAATATCTGGAAGGCAGAGGAGTGTAGAAGAGCTGTGCTCTAGGATCGTACACTGCGATCAGACAGAGGTCTACGTCATCATAGCAGTGGAAGCTAAGAATGAGGTAAGGAACAGTGTGGAAAAGATGGTACACATCTGCTCCAACAGCTAGGCGTTTACATTCGCCTGTATAATTACAACAGGATTTTCCAAATTCCTATTAAACGTATTATGTCCATATAGAATTGTCTATAAAATGACAGTAGATTATTTTGATAATTTATAGTAAAGTTATTTAAAAAAATAACTTTTTGTTGGAAATGAATTCCTCACATATTCAGAGCTGGATTACCCATATAAGAAAATGGGCAATTCCCCCGATGCCTGATAAAAGAATAACTGGTGACACAACTTTAAGTCAAAATAAATCATCCGAGAATACATTTTTTTTTTTTTCGGAGACTACTTAAATATAAGTTATAAATTAAATGCTAGGTGATGCCATATTTTCGTAGATAATTTTATTTCTTTTCTTGTGAGAGTCCTGTTATTTTTTTTATTTTAATAAATAAAAAAAAAATATGTTAAGAAAGTTGCAACAATAATATTTTTTTTTTGTTTCGTCCTATATTGGGGCCCCAGTAATTATTTTATCCAGAGTCCCACAAGGATGTTAAGCCGGCTCTGCATATGTTACAGAAGATGCTTTCAATACTGTTGTTAAAAAGTTCACATCACAATTTGAATAATGTTTCGACTTGTAGAAAGATTTATAAAAGCTGCAAAACGGTGTTTCTTTTTCGAAATTTAAAGAAAAAAATGTATTTTATAATATACTAATTATAAATAATAATAAAAAAATAAAATGTAAAAAATAAGTATTATAGACCTTTCGTGTACAAAAAGATTTGGTATAAGTTTACTACCTTATCTTGGGCAGATAGGTCCACTTTTTCTCTTCCACCATTATTTAACGAAACTCCCTTCCAATATAACAGGAGCTGAACGCAGGCTGCTCTTCGTTCCTGAGCGCTAAAACTCTTGGTCTGATTTAATTGACACGCGCAATGTAAAACTGTTTCGTTCAAACCGTTCTTCTTATTTGGATTTCCTCCCAAGTCATTTAAAAATGTACGAAGTAAGTGCTTCATACCTAGAAAATAAAATAATGTCTATTTGGGGGTATATTTGTATTTGCGTAGGTACAATATAAGTTGGAAAACATGAAGCGAATACGTAGGTAGCTTTGTGAAGTAACATGAAAACACAGGTCATTATCTCGTGAATGTTAAATTATGTCTTTAACCGAAGGAAAATAGACATTCCTAATGTTCTATTTATCAATAGGGATTATTTTAAATATAGTATGCTATTATTTACAATGAAGTATTTTGCACAAACACAAAACCACTCAATACTGTATTCGACGAGTGTTTCAGCAATCAAGTTGGTATCATCGAAATATGATTAAAACCAGAATTATATTAACAACATTAAATAAACACTAACAGCACAGGAATTAGATAACCTTCGAAATCAAAAGCCAAAGCTGTCTAGAAAGAGGTTACACTTAGAAAAACGTGGACATGCAACCGTTTCCATTGTCAGTGCCGGTACTGGGACTCCAACCAGCACCTACAATGGAAAGATTTCTAGTCACTTGCCACCTCGCTCTAGCCAACTACACCACCGAGTAGTTGTCTATTTATATCTAAACTCTCATCTCAGAGAAATGGGCAAAGCTGAAAGCGACATGTAGATATTGCTTCTGCACAAAAGAAGCGGAATCCGCGGAATATACACTAGTGGAAAAAGTTTAAATAGAAAGCCTGCTTTAGGTGTTTGCATAAAGGATACAAATAGCAAAGTCATGCATACGACAGTAAGAGACTTATTTTTGCATCGATGTTGCCTCATTGTACGTTGTGTTATTGAAGTAATGAGGGCACGCCTCATCATATCCCTTCTTTTCCACACTCAGTCTATTGTACAGTTATTAGATGCTTACGAAAATTCTAGCAATTTGCAAATATTCTCTTTATCTAAAACTATATGACTAACAGAGACAGAAATAAAGAATTGGCCACTGGAGATAATTTTCCTAAACCCCTAAAACCACGAAGGTGCGAATACGGCTATTGGTATGCGCAATAAGTAGCGGAGGGATTTTTTTTCAGTCGCGAATTGATGAGCGCGGTGACCGTGTTCGCCCAGTCATAGCTTTATCCGTAGATAGGATAACAATTACCGTACGCCATTCCTAGTGCATGTCTGATAGTCGATAAATTATTCATCTTTACGTCATTCGCTGCGATGGCCCACCTTTCATCAGATTATAGGCAGCTGGCGATATGGTGGTGGTGTTTTGGTCAGTACATTTCAAGAAGGTGTTGGGTATGGTTGTTATTTCTGTAAGTAACTAGGTATCCCTGTTTATTTCGAGAATTCTAGTTATTTCATGCATATCGTGTTTAAAATGCATAAAAACCCAGTGGCATTTCGTGAATATTTTTTGGCCGTTTGGTGTAAAAGTAAACTGGCATTCTGCTATTAAATAAAAATAAATTTTAAGGAAACTAAAATAAAAAATTCTAAAATGAAAGAGATTAAAAAAAACGTATTAAAGATGAAACAAAAACATTTTTTTTAAAGATATTAATTTATAAGTGGTTCAAAAATATCGCTTAATACCCTAATCGGTGATAAAATCGTCCTGATATTAACAAGCATATCAAGAATCACACTCTCTAAGGTGGCAATAATTTTAGCACGTAACTCATCCAAGTCATGTGCTCGCTCGTGTTTCTGTATATAAATTTGTAAGATTGCATATCCTCACAAAAAAATCATTAGGCGCTAAGTCGGGGAATCTTGGTGGTCATTTTATTGTGCCTCTTACACTTATAAGACGATCGGAAAAAAGTGTTGTCTAAAAACTTTTGCACCCTTTTTGCATTATGAGCAGGACAGCCGTCTTGCTGGTGCCAAATCTCCCCGAAATGGACGTCAAGAGCTTGAAAAACCTAAATAATCTTGCTTTCTAATTATTTTTTTTTTCTAATAGTATATACTTTGCTTATGTAAAGTATTAATCCGCCAAAGATTGCGACATTTGTAGCAGATTCACAACAGCTGCTGAAATGGAAACCACGGCCCCTAGAAAAATTTTCGAAAATAATGGGTACATGTAGTTATAAGGGTTATTTAGTAACCGCATCTTAGGTAGTCATTCCAGTTACGGACTTACGTACAACTCTCATACAACGAATAAAATCAGAATAGGTATTATGAAATGCAACGGTACACGATTTTTTTAGGAATTATTTTAGAATGTTGTGTGCACATGTTATTTTATTTTATATTGCTAATTTCTTATGTACTCGCGTAATTAATTGAAATAGTGAATAAACAAAAAACCATACATGTGGGTGGTGTCATGTTACAAATATAAGTTGTACTGTCAACTCTTAAATGATGAAGATTAGTACTTAATTACTGAAAAAGTCAGTAGTAAATTTTTATTAATTAAACCCATATGAATTACCTAAAACTAAACAACAAAGCGCTAAAGTACGATCGTAAAAAAGTCTGTTACAAATTAAAAATGCCTATGTCTAAGTTCAAATAAATAAACAAGCAAATATACGTCTACGGCAGAACCGCCACCATCTACATATATTGCAATTGAGCATTTTTTGGATCCACATATTTATGAAAATTTTGCCTACATACATGGAAATTTTTTATGAATACCCTTAGATATACACAGTCTTGAGCACCAACCAACATTATAATTTTGTTTAGCTGATGCAATGCATGTTGTGTACGATCTACGCCAATTTATTTTCCCAGTTATCAGGAACCACTATGGACCATATGAAACAAACATTTCAAATGTTTTTAAATAATAATCGGGGATTTTATAATATATACTTTTTTACAGGCAAAGAAGTGGACTTTTCTGATTTAAATATAAATGTGACTTCTTCGAGAAACTCAGTTTTTTTAAATGCGATATTACGTCCGTAGACGTGGAATGGTTGTTATCAGACTGCAAATAGATTTTTATTGACAGGCGCTGAAAGCTAACTCCAGATAATTTAGAAATATTATTAATAACATACTTTTATCCACGTCTATGAAATAGTGTATCCATTATGTATATCTTTCTTCAAGGATAATGCTATCAATTATTCACTAATACCCTGAAGTGGGTTGGAACCTTTGAAGTAAAGATTACACTGACGTAATTTTTCACAAAACATAAAAACACCATAAACTGTACTCGACGCGCGTTTCGCAAACCCAATTGGTATTAACTGGAGATGATTAAAACTGAGTTTTAATAGTTTTAATCATTTCCAAATGATGCAAACTTGGTTGGCGAAACGTGCGTCGCGTGAAGCATATGGTGTTTTGGTGTTTTGTGGAAAACTACGTCAGTGTTATTCACTAGTGATTAATAATTTCACTATTCACTGGTTCTCAAATGTTTTATTAAAATTTCATTGAATATGCCACGACATGTCAGTCAAAGCGTGAAAGCATAAACTTCATCCTTGTAAATAATATGCTTGCTCGTTGAATAATATACTATTATTCCAGTGCCACAATATAATTGCGATAGTGCTTTTTGTTTAATGTTCAGCGTTTATCTAATTTTGGAAATTAAAAAAAGTACCCGCCAAAAAGAATAAGGTAAGATGTTGTCTGTTTCGTATTGCATATCATTTTTGCACACATGAGAATATGAATGAGAATCATCACACGAGCTGATTTCGCTCATAATAATATCGAAGTAACTACCAGAATTGCAGTCTCACAAAAGACCTTTAGAGGCCGTAGTAAAGGGAGGCCACTAGGGCCTTAACGAACCCTCGCAATCTAATCTAACCTAAGCTCTTGTCTCGGTTCGAAGAACGGAAGTGGGCGAACGCTTATTGAACAATCAAAATTTGTTTTTTAACATTTATTTTCGTAACGAATCCTCAATTATATCAAATGGGACAGTGAATAGACATAACTGAGTTTATTGGGATGATAATAATCCTAGTCTTTATAGGGAAACATATTAAACTTCAATAAATTAAATATTTGTTATGGATTTTTAGGAAACCATATTGTAGGACCATTACTTATGACAGGTTATCTAACCAGAGTAATGAGCCTTAACATGCTGAAAACTAAGATTGAACTATTGATAACCGAATCTATTGAAAATGGCGGGAACCGTGCAAAAAGCGACTTGTTTTTTTTAGCAAAATGGAGGTCCCCCATACTTTGCAGCTCGTGTAAGAGAATTTTTAAATAATGCAACTGACTGATCTGCAAGTAACTGTGAATCTTAGCAAATTATTCGAGGCTTTCTAAAGGCCATCTTGACAAGGTAAAAATGCAGAAACACATGTCGGTGGATGTTTTAAAGTTTTGAAGTGATTGTTCAACCGGTGGGTACTTTTGTTTTATTTATTTTTGTTTTACTGAACAGAATAGTTAGAACTAAAAATAACATTATTGAGTCAGTCGTACTGAACGTAATATGCATATTATCTTTTTTATAATCCAGGTTTCAGCGTTTTGGCAAATAGCCGGGAAATTAATTGTATAAAAAGATATATATACTTATCTGTGATAAGTTTTGTAAAAGTTAGAAAATAATAATTAGCAACTAAATTTTAGTGTTATTATATATCATTTCATTCTATATTTATCATGATATTCTCTAACGCAATATCTCAAATAATATTCACTCAAATTAAAAAAAAAACTACACATTCGTAAAGATTATCAAGAGACCTTTAAAACGAATTGTCCCTATTTCCATTTAAATTTTTTGATGGGGATGCTTCTCCCGCGTAAAAGATGAATTAAGGTTGCTGACATTTGAAGTATTCAGCGTTATTCTCAAAAATTTATAGAGAAGAAAAAAGGGGGTGGATAGTTTTAAATGGGCCGCCCTGCCCTATATAATAAAGATACCAACACCTTAGAAAAATATTTAATGACTCTCACCTGTGCACAGCACAAAATAGCGAACTTCCAATTTTCTAGTTCATCACTTGCTTCCTACGCCATTTCTACGTAAAAGTAGACTACTAAAGAGTCGATGGTAACTCCATCTACCAGTATCAGTCGCAGCTTTCTTTACTAATAAAGGTATAATAGACATTAAAATACCAAAAAATTCCAATAAAGCATGACTCTAATTTATTTGCGATTGACACTGGTAGATGTAGTTATGATCAACCAGTTAGTACTCTATTTTCACGTAGACTGATTCTGAAATCCTCCTTGTTGATGTTGCGTATACCTGCTTCACACTGAAGACAGCATAAACCAGAAACCGGTCTGTGAATGGTATACGCGATGGCCTCAGGAAGGATTCCTATTTTTTTTTTTGGTAAAAATTTTTACTAGTGGGTAATCGCCATTTTAAAGCTTAAACGCTTGTCTTTGCATGAAATTTTAAGTTAGTTAGATGTACGGATGTCTGAATTATTTAATTTTTAATTGAATAAAGCGAGAGGATTATGAGTATAACTGGTCTTATCTTGTTCGAGATGATTGTAATCTAGTTTTCCATTTTACTTACCATGTTTGGCAGCATAATGCAGAGCTGTATTATGATTATGATTTTCACCATAGCTTAAATTAGGATCCAAATTTTTCCTCAGATCTGGGGAACTTTGATAAATTTGCATTGCAGCGAACTCATCTCCATGTTGTAAGTACTTTTTGAATTTGGATGAGGTACTTCCCATATTTAAGAAGTTTTATAGCTGGCCAATTTAATGTTGATATCAAATGGGCCACTAAACTACTTTGATACAAATCGAGAGTATAAAAAAATTTCGATATGTGTACTAGTCAACCCACAGTTTCATGTCAGGAAACACAGCTTCGACTTCGGCAGCTCCATTTTCTCAGCTGCAAAAAAAATATTACCAAGAATTAAATTAATCAAATATATGTTTCTTACCCAACTAATAATGTTTAGAAATTGTTTGATATAGTTAAGATTTAGATGTATTTCACGGGAGATTTCCGTTCAAGAAAAATTGCCCGGGGCTCTATCCGTCCTTGTCTATTTTAAAAATTGTAACCAAAACTGATATAGCAGTTTGGGTTACAAACTGTACGAACGGGTTTCTCTCATGAAATACAGTTTATTATTCTAATTAACTGCCATTTTTATTATATTCAATCAACAGCTTTATTTTTTATAATGTGCAAGTTTAATGTTCATCGTTATAGTAAAAATAACACAGTGTTATGTCACCAGTTTTGTTACCACTGTCGAAAGATAATTTGAAACTTGATTTTTTACATTTTCGCAACCTAAATAGATGGGAAAGTAAAATAAAACGTTTTGTGAGTCAGTCACGTCACTAGGGATATGCCTGGGTGGGCCAGGGCCCACGCAAAATATCGATGGCTCACCCAGTACAAAATGGCACTACTTATAACACAAGTAGAAAAAAAAATGTGGTGTAACTTGGAATAGCTTTAACCAAACTTATCACCCAGATAACCCTGGCATTGTACCTGAGTTTCAAATGCGTTTAAAACAGTCCATAAGCAGTAAAAAATTTATAATAAAATAACGAACAATGAAAGATAATAATATGACATTACTAGACAAACGCATTTAGTGTATGTGCATATACTTTGTGTTTAAATTATTTCAGAGAAGATGCAACTAATGTTTTTGGCTTCAGAGATTATAATTTGACCAGCTGCTTGGTTCTCTTTAATTTAACTTTATAAAATTTGATATTAGTCATTTTTTTCATTAATAAATGGCGGCAAAGTGGTCGTACAATATGCTAATTTCAGAATATATTTTTTTGTATGTCGCAAATATAATTTTGTTACACGATTATATTTAAAATAGTTGAAAATAGAAATTTCTGACTATTGGATAAATAAAATAAAAAGCTGCACTTATAGAATATTTTAAATATGGTTAAATGCGTTTATTAAATACTAATCATACACTCATATTTTTTATTTTACTCTCATTAGTTAATGAGCAGTTAGTTGTTTAAATTGTATTTCTAAATATTTCTTATCAAATACATTTCTTTAACTTATATTCTCATTTAATTATTCTATTATAATTACAATCTGACTGGGCTGGGAGAACAAAAACATCATGTAGCATCCCTTATATCAAAGTTGGCTTATTGTGCACAAACAAAAGAAGCACATCAAGCAAAGCAGAGCAAATTTTAGAAGGTATATTAAAATAATGCTCACCCAGATTTTAGTAGACTTACTATCTGACATTTTCTTTATCTATTCGGCGATATTTCTGACAAGAAATTGACATTTTCATGATAGCTAGTTGCAAGGCAGTTGCCGAATCGATTATGGACGCGCAAGCGTCTACGGCAAGAGGTCTTCCGCCGCCTATTTTAAAACGCTTATTTATAGATTTGATTGTTTTAGGGGTTTAAATGTAAATTTTCAGAGTTAATAATTTGTAAAGTGATAAAATCAGAATCAATAATTGAAAAGCTACAAAATGAAATAAATAAATAAACAACTAAATCTATATTTATACACACATATACATACATAGGTACATATATATGAATCCGACAATCACATACTATCAAAGTACTAGCCTCTATTTTAATAATAATTGATCAGTGAGTAACTTCTGAAAATTACATTAAATTAATTATTGCTTATCAGAGCTTATCTATGATGTGAAAGCAAATTCCATATTTACGTAACAAATTAAATATATTTTATTGATTTATTTATTAATATATTATACGGCAGAACATATTTGAAGGTCTGGTTCGTCATTGCAGATTATTTTTGTTTATTGGATCGTTTCTTATAGAAGGAATGCCTATTATATGAAATGTGTGTTGTGGGGTCGTTCTTATACCTATGATTTTTTTATTCACATTTGAGCAGTACAATAGAAGGCAAAATAAGCGATTGTAAAAAGGAATAGCCCCATTCGTTTCATTTTGAATTTCATTTCCATTGTATATCTTCCACTTTCTTATAAATATTGCATTTTTAGAATATTTTATATTACTTGCGTAAGGGTATAAATAATAAAAATAATTTTATATTAAGTATACATATATTGATATAACAAAATGTGTACTCTTGTACAACGTAAGACTAAAATATAAGTC